>JANVCC010000261.1:773398-804619 GCA_025345505.1 Todiramphus chloris collaris
GTTCCACTTGCATTACCCAGCTGGGTTGTGCAGGTTCCACTTGCATTCACTAGCTGGGATGTGAAGTTTGAGTTTTGTGAAGAAGCTCTGTTTCTCCTGTGAAAAGCACATTGCTTCAGCGGTAGGGAAAGATCTGCTGACAGAAGAGGTTTCCTGGCACAAGTTCGTAGCAGTTTCTGGTTTTCTGTTTGTCTGAGGAAGTGCATGTAGGGCTACTGCATGTGCTGTTTATAAAGGTAAGACAATCAGGGAGTTAAGTTTGGTTACTCATCTGTTCCAAAAACAAAGTGAAGACTTCAGTGTCTTTCTGAGAGAATACAGGGCTGAGCAATTTGGTTAATACCATTAGTACTGCAGTCTTTGAGCCTCAGGAGTTTTTAGTCTGAGTTTTTAGTAACTGAGTTTCGTTTCCCCACCCTTTAAATTGAGGTGCAAGACAATAAATCCCCTTCCTTTGGTAGGCACCTTGGTACGCACACAGAGGTGGGGTGAGTACTATACACTGCCACTCTGTGTTATACTCAGCCACTATCTGTGCTGAAAATATTTCACTACTATTCACTTTACAGTTTCAGCAATTACTCCAGTTTTACCTCAGACATTTAAAGCCTCAACTGTTACAGTTCACAGCATCAGTTTATAAAGAAGTTTAATGTAGTGGAACTTGCTCACTGAGTAACAAAATAAAGGCTGCTGTAAGGATTTTGAGGGAGAACAATTCTGTTGTCTATATTTCAGAATTTCTGTGAATGCTTTTTTCAAGGTAATCTTCACTGCTAGATAGCATTCTGAAAAAATATTGATTCCCACCCATGTGTTTTGGGGATTGTATGGTTTGTATGCTTTAACTAAAAGGAACTGAACATGAGATGACTGTGCTTTGCAGCTGTTGATACAGCTTTTCACCCACTTTCTCTTTCTGGAAAATTGCTAATATTCTTTTAGCTACTACTGCTTTATAGTTCTGAGAATTAATATTGGTTTACTGTTGTCCTGTTGCCATTCAGCAAATACATTTTAGGTGCATTTACTCCATCTCTGCATGTTTATTTCAGTGCAATGCGTGTATTGTTGTCCAAGCTACCACGACCATGGATTGTTGATGAGAAAAAAGACGATGGTTACACTGCCTTGCACCTGGCAGCTCTCAATAATCATGTGGAAGTGGCTGAACTTTTGGTACATCAGGTAGGACTCTTCTATCAGGAGGATTTAAATGTCACACCTAATCATCTCATGTGAAAATAGTTTGGTTCTTTATGCCTGCAGTCACAATGCGGGGAAAGACAATGGTCTCCTGGGGGGGCATAAAGCAGAGTGTGGCCAGCAGGTCCAGGGAGGTTCTCCTCCTCTTCTACTCTGTTCTGGTGAGACTACACCTGGAGTGTTGTGTTCAGTTCTGGGCTCCCCAGTTCAAGAGGGACAGGGAAATACCAGAGAGAGTCCAACAGAGAGCTATAATGCTGAAGGAACTGGAAGATCTCTTTGATGAGGAAATGCTGAGAGCCCTGGGGCTGTTCAGCCTGGAGAAGAGAAGCCTGAGAAGGGATCTTCTGAATGGTTACAAATCTCTGCAGGGTGGGGGTCAAGGAGAAGGGGCCAGGCTCTTTTCAGTGGTGCCCTGGGATAGGATGAGAGAGGCAATGGTCACAAGGTGAAACACAGGAAGTTCCACCTCAACATGAGGAAGAACTTCTCTGTGAGAGTGCCAGAGCCTGGCCCAGGCTGCCCAGAGAGGCTGTGGAGTCTCCTTCTCTGGAGACTTTCCAACCCCCCTGGATCTGTTCCTGTGTGGGCTGCCCTGGGTGCCCCTGCTCTGGCAGGGGGGTTGGACTCGATGATCTCCAGAAGTCCCTTCCAGCCCCTATCATTCTATGATTCTGTGTGGTGAGCTCTAAAGGTCAAACTTGCCTTTGAGATCATTACAATGGCCTAATGGTGCAGAGGGACTGAAAACTCTGATACCCAGTTTGATTTAACAGACCAACATCCATATGGTGAATAATTAAAGTTTTTAATCACTTCTGCTCTCAAATCTCCAAACTGGGAATCATTCAGGGTCATGCTCAGTGCCCTAATGGTCTGCCTTGCCTGTAGCTCAGTAGCTGGGGTGATAGTGGTCTAAAGCTTTGCTTATTTTTCAGGGCAATGCTAACCTGGATATCCAGAACGTTAACCAGCAGACTGCTCTGCACCTTGCCGTGGAACGGCAGCATACACAGATTGTTAGGGTAAGTATCTTACTTGCAACCAGCCCTCCGGTGAGTGGTACGTGACTCACCCAACTGGAGCTGTGAAGACACGGGTACTTCATCGGCATTTTAAAAAATGATTTCACAGTATGTAGCCATTGAATGTTTGCATATTTGGGGGGACCTTATTAATGTCTATAAATGTATTAAGGGAGAGTGTAATGAGGATGGAGCCAGGCTCTTCTCAGTGTCATCCAGTGTATAGGACAAGAGGCAATGGGAGTGAGTTGGAGCACAAGAGGTTTAGGGTAAACACAAGGAAAAACTCTCACAGTGAGGGTGACGGAGCCTGGAACGGGCTGCCCAGGGGGTTGTGGAGTCTCCTTCTCTGGAGGCGTTCAAACCCCGCCTGGACACGTTCCCGTGTGACTTGGTCTAGGGGATCCTGCTCTGGCAGGGGGGTTGGACTAGATGATCTTTCTAGGTCCCTTCCAACCATTCTATGATTCTATGATTAATTTTGATCAATTCAGAAACCTGCCAGGTTGCACAGAAGGTCATTGGCAATGTGAAGGACACTTCAGGAATGCTAAGCTTTTGTACGTGTACGTTATGTTTGCCTCTGTGGTTGTCAGTTCCCTCCTAGTTGAGTAAGGGAGAGCATGTGCCTCTATTACTTGTCTGAGTCTTGTGGTCCTGGTGTGGGACCTTCTAACAGCATTTTTGATGCCTCTTGCTGTATGAGTAGTTACTTTTGCTCATCGGGTTTGCAAAATGTAGTTAGGTGGAACATCTTTTTATGAGTTAAACTACTTCTGAGTGTGTGCTTTCCTGGTCCATAGCTTGGGAGAGCTTTTTGGCAGTAACAGAAGTACCTTACCAAGGAAAGCAATGGTATTTCTGGGTTTTTTTTTTTACTTGTATGGTTGCAAAAGTTAATACTTCAATTTAACAAAACTTTGTTACTGGCAGGGGAGACAAGAGCATGGCACAGCTTGCCCATTCTGGCCCATGTGCACTGGCCACATGGGACCTACGTGGCTTAGTCTTTGGATTGCAGCGTGGGCTGTTGAGGCTCAGAGAGCATTCCCTGCTCTGGATGGTCCTGTGAGTGAATCCATCAGCCTGACCTTGGCCCTCTGCAGAAACATTCTAAATTTGCCTTTTGTAGAGTGAGAGTCATTTTATATAAAAAATTGCCTCTTACTGAGGCCTACAGAGAACTGTCCCCGCGACACGACCTTGATCTGCAGCTCTCCTCACTGGAGTTTGCCATGAAGTTTCTCCATCTCCAGGGGTTGATGGATGTGATCCCATTGCAGTGAGACATGTGATACGGCCCTGTGTCTGGAAAAGGATGGTTGCCTAGAGTCTGTCACATCCTGCCAGCTATTGGGCAGCTCTCTTTGGTGAGCTCTTGTACCCTTCTGGAACCAGCACAGCACCTGGGAACACAATCCTAATGGAGCAGGGGAGCGGGAAGGGAGGCACGGAGAAGAATTCGTGTGTGTCTTGCACCGACTGCGTGTACCCCAGAGCGTTTCACTGAATGGCCTTGTGGAGTACCCATACTTCAGAGCTGGATTAACTTTGAGAAGTCCTAAAATAACTTGTGCAGCCATGCAAAGAGCATCTTGGCTCTGCATTTCAAAACTAATTCCTACTGGCTACCTTCCAGGGCTGGGTTGTACCCTCAGGCATCTGCGGAATAGTGGCCAAAGGTAGCAGGGTTCTTTTAAAAGCCCTGCTGCCCTGACAAAGGGGGCTGCTTTGCACTTGGGCTTTTTTTTTCCTTTTAAATAACTCAAAGGCTTTGAATTTCCGTGGTAGCTGAGGATTCCAGGTTGCTCTGGATAAGAGTTCTTTTGTAGATTTTTCTTCCAGGAGAAGCTCATAAGCAGTTAATAGCTAGTGGCAGACACAAGATAGGATTGTGAGAAAGAATAATTGGGGCCAGAGTTAAGTCTGGTTAGAGAGTGTGAGCAGTCAAGGGGAGACTTTTGCAACTATCAGCTGGTTTTCTTGGCTTCACTTGTGGAAGAAAAGGTTGGAGAAAATGGTAAGCAGCAGTCAATTACAGGCAAATATTTCTGTCAAAATGAAGTTCTGAATTCCTTTTAAGCTATGTTCCTTTTAGCCTTTCTAGAGTCTAAGATTCTTTGGTTCCCAGAGGCTGAGATCCTTGCAAGCTTGTGGGTTCTGGGATCCCCCTTCATGTGTTCCCTTTCCTAGCTATGCCTTTTCCCTCTGCTGCTAATCCAAATTGTACAGAGTAGCTAAAGCTCCAAAGTAAAGTGAACCCCTCAGCTGCTATCTCCCTGTCCTCAGGTTTCTGGACAGCGGTAGTGACGGGGCTTAACTTTTAGGGGCAATTATTATTTGTCAGATTGATTTGTTTCGTGTGTGTATTTAAGAAGGTTCTGCTGCATCAAATTATGGGAGGGCTGTATGTGAAGGCAGTGTGATGAGGAGGGCCTTGTGCGGCCCTTTGCTTGCTTCTCATGTCATGTGACCTGTTTCTAAAATTGGCCTTAAAGACCAGTCTTCCAGTTTGCTGTTTTCCAAAGTCTTCTGAGATACACTATGTAATGGTATCACTGGGGTTTATGTCCTCTGCTGATTGTCTAAAGCTGAGTACATACTTAACTACTTTGCCAATGGGAAGATACTGTTCATTAAGTTACAAACTTCAGCATGGTGTGAAAGTGGTGGTTTTCAAGGTCATTGGAGCCTAATGGTAAAGAATGTGTGCATACCTAAGGATTTGTCCTCTTGTTCTGTTTCTGGTGCACTGCTGTAATATCTTACCTTGTTTTTTTACAGCCTGTCTGGTCAGAATGAAAGGGTTTGGATGGTAGCAAGAATCCTCTAAAATAGCATCTCTTGTAGCACTCCCTCAGAGCACAGGCAAGCATTAGGCTTCTGCTGAAGTAAGCGTGGTATTTGAAAGAGATAAGTGAAAGGTTCAGTTGAGGACTGAGCTCCAAGTATGGAAAATAAATTTAAATATTGTGAATTGTAGCAAAATAGAAGAATAACCATTTTGGACCTCCCAGAGCACCCTAAACTGGAGTTTCATAAATAAGTTTTAAAAGGAATCACAGAATGATAGGGGTTGGAAGGAACCTCTAATAATAATAATAATAAAAAATAGCACTCTTTTGGGGTTTGTTTTTTTTTGAGTTTTAAACTGGATTCTGTCTTTTTTCAGCTGTTAGTGCGTGCAGGTGCTAAGCTGGATATTCAGGATAAAGATGGGGATACTCCCCTCCATGAAGCCCTGAGACACCACACCCTGTCACAGCTCCGCCAGCTCCAAGATATGCAAGATGTGGGCAAGGTAGATACTGCTTGGGAGCCATCAAAGAACACAGTAAATAAAATGCATTTATTTATTCTTTTTTTTTTTCCCTTTCTGATTTCCTGTGCCTTTGTCTCTTTGTTTGTCTAGTTTGTCTAGTTCTGTACTGTTGAACTGGTTTTTGGTGGCAGAAGTTTACGCAGGCATTCTGCATTCAGCTAGAAAAAGTATTGATATTTATATGTGGCTTTGCTTTGTTAAATTAAAATACAGTTATTCAGTTCTAAATACTTCTGCTGTCTATCTTCCATAGTGAATGTGTATGGCTGCCAAAAAAATCCAAGTAGCTTTTTAGGAAGGAGAAATAAGCAGTATTACAGTACAGAATAAGACGCAAAATGGGTTTTTGTAACGCAACACCTTGCATGGCTTTATAGCTTTAGTTGTTCAGCTGCTTCTGTGTCCTTCTGAAGGTTTATTCTGTTAGAACAAGGCATTCTTAATCTTCCTGCGTTTGTTGCTACATACCTTTCTGACAGAGTTCATTTCAGAAAGTGTGCAGTAGTAAGGAAATAGTCAAAGAAAATCCAAGTAATAAAGGTCAAAATAGTTTATTGAAAACAGAAATGACCACACCCAAAAAACTGTGTGAACCCCATATGCAAAGGTGAGTTTCTAGTTTTGCTGATGGACAAAGGAGAAATCAATTCTGGAGAGATTTGGATTGAAAAAAACCAACCAGTTTTTACTTTAAATATGAAAGATGCAGCAGATAACAGTGGATCAGATTTGCTGAATCATTACTTACCAGAGTCATAACATTTCTTTCTACTTTTAATTGAGGGTGGTAAGCTACTTGCATTTCATTCAAAAACACCCAACCCACCAACTTCATTAAAAAGCCTTTGTTCACAACAGTAATTTCACTGCACATCAAATGTTTTTCAGGCTGGTTACTTAATCTCACTGAAATACACTCAAATAAGCTTTGAAAAGAGATGTTAAATGTGACTGACACAGGTAAGAAAATGCCTGTGAAAGCAATGACACCTCAGTTGTTTGCATGATCTGAAATGGACTCGGACCTGGCCAGAATCCTTTGTGTGCATGGATTTAATTGTGAGAGGAATGAATGAGGGCTGACTACTCCTCTGATTCAGCATTTCATAAACAGGTTTCTGTCTTGCCCATCTTATTAGTGACATCCATGGTGAAACTAGAGTTGCTCAGAGTTTTTTAACACATGAAGTAGGTTTTGGGGTTTTTCTTCTACTGCCTTTTGAAATTTTAGTTTTAGGGGATATTATGTTTCAAAGAAATACGTTTATATTCTGGTTTCATTTGAGATGTGTCATTGGTTTAAAAAAAATGATGACACTTTTGGTTTATTTCTATTAAAATAACAATTTTTTTAAAGGCTGAAGGGGAAGACACCACAACAAGCAAACATCCCTGAATGATTGTTTCTCTGATCAACTAAAAATGTTCTGATGTTTTTAAAAAAGGAAGTCACAATCACCCAGTAACTCCTACATTGGCTTGATCAAACTAAATGTCAATTTTTTTGC
Source organism: Todiramphus chloris collaris (assembly GCA_025345505.1). Classification (NCBI taxonomy): domain Eukaryota; kingdom Metazoa; phylum Chordata; class Aves; order Coraciiformes; family Alcedinidae; genus Todiramphus; species Todiramphus chloris. The sequence goes on from JANVCC010000261.1 coordinate 780,460, forward strand.
ACTTGTTCAGCTACAGAGAGATTTTATTTCCTGACTAACTAACAGATCTGGGAGGTTTAAGTGGCATGGAGAAGATAATGTGCCCTTGGAGAAGAGCTGAAAACTTGGTTATTTTCATTTCATATGTCAGCGACATAAAATGTAGCTGATGGAATAAACCCTGGCTAAAATATGCCTGAAAACTCTTTAAGATGATCAGCAGATCAAACTATATTGAAAATGTTGTTTTGTGAGAAAAAAATTTGTACCTATCTAGTTTTATTTAAATAAAGGTGATGTAAAAATGCTATAAACTAGGTTTTACCAGTAAGCAGTTTTAATAGTAAGCCAATGGTGACCTAAAATCAAAAAAACCCAGGATCGTGGCTGCTAAAATATATGCAGGCATCTGAGCCTTTAAAGCAAATTAACAGGTAATAAAAAATAATTATGATTAATAATTAAATCCGGGAGACAGTAAGGCTTTCTTTTCCTGAATCTGATAACTTAAGTTGATGAAATCTGGTTTTGTTTTTTTATGAATTCCTTTAAGATTGGGAACCGTGTCAGATTTCTTCGTGATAGTAAATTTGATACGTAAATCTTCAGTATTTCAGTATTTTTGCTTGTCTAAGTTTCAATTAACTTTGGTCTGCTGTCTTGAAGATGTCAACCTACTGGCCCCTGTAGGGTGCCTCTTTGTAGTGTAGTACTTCAACAAATCATGTCTTTATTTTTTTTCAGGCTGTTAAGCTGAAGCAGCACAAACATTTCACTTGCAGGATTTTAAATATTTTTCGGATTTGATGAAATTGGTTGAACATTGAAATTCTACCATTTTTTACTTTTTGCTTTGATCGTGATTTAAAATATGAAACAATACTTATTACTGATACCATGAGCTTAATTCATAAGTGGAATTACATGGAATTAATTCTTTAGCACTGGTTTTTGGTGGTTCCTTCTGGATGTCAACAATAAGCTATTGGAATACCCAAAACAGTTTTTCTCAGGTTTCTTCAGTAGTTTTTTTTCTACAGGCCATTTAAAAATGCATGTAGTGAACAAGCTTGATAATACACAAAGCCCTGCACATTTTAGTTATCGATCTGAAAAACAGTTCCACGTCCAAGGGCTGTAAGTGGTGAACTCCATGTCTTCAAATAACCTTGTAGTTTTTCATCCAGCACATAGTGATGATTGCAGAGCTCGGGGGAGGACCCTTTTTCTGAAGTCCAGCCCCTACCACCACAGAAAAAGTCATTTCAGGTGCTTTGTTACAGATGCAGTGTTCCTTGGTCTAGGGTACATTTTATCCTTAATAAATGTATTATTCTCCAGGTTCACTTGGTGTAATTTATCTCAACATGGGTATCTTTCAGGCCATGAAAATGCTTTTAAGACTCGATATGATGCCACCACCTAAATGCTGAATTAAAAGAAAGAAGCTGTACTGGAAGTCAGGTGGTTACAGCTTCAAAGGTAGCTCAGTGGTTACAATCGCTTAGATGATGTGGTGGTGCATCTCAAGGCTTGCAGCCTCCAGAGAAGCTTTCTGCAGCCATGTTAAGCACCAAGGCACAATAGGATATTTTTGTTCATGGGTGTGTGTTTGGGTTTTTTCCACTGACACTTCTCTGGGGGTCTGCAACATTGTCCTGGTGTTTTCAAGGCATACAGCAGCAGAGGCGCTTTGGGGCTCAAGATTTTCTTGAATAATGTTGATGACTGTCCAAGTAGAGAAGCCAGTCCTGGCATAGGGTATACCCACTCCAAATGAAGCAAACGATCTGTGTTTGATTTTCCTCTTGGAGACACAATAGCTAGTTTCATTCAGGAACAGCTTACAGCCTGTAAGATGGAAGTGTGGATGGCAACAGAACTCTTGTCCCAGCAAATTGCTCAGTGTAGGCATGACTTCAAAAAATGTCTACTCTGCCAACCTCAGAGCAAATCAGCTTTCACTGGGTGATGTGCTACCTAAATTGGGTTACTCACATAGTCCGTGGTACCCAGACTGAAGCTGGAGAAGATCTCTGCTTCACTTCAGCCAATACTGTAATTGAGGTGAAGAAAACCAGCCTGAATTTGCTAGCAAAAATGTTCTGTGACTGGAACACCACAAAAAAATTTCTCTGCATAACTTGCAGTTTTTCCTGGTATGAAGTCTTCCAAGCTGTACTCTTCTTACCTCATCACAAGGAAGAATGTGGGACCATCAGTATCTGTGAATTCGTGATGTGTCCTTCAGGAGTCTCATAGCAACTCAGGACGACTTATTGGTACAAGAACCTCCTAACTAGAAAAAAAAAGTCTAGACTGAGGTTTAAAAAAATTGCTTCCCTAAGAAACTGGGTGGCTGTAAGACAAGGAGTTATCAAGGCATGGTAAAGACTTGCAGTAGATACTTCACGTGCTGCAAGACACAGACCCAAACCAAGCCTTTTTCTTCCCAATTCCCATCTGAGGAATGATGGAAATAACTAGAGGTGTTTTGAAAACCATTTTCCTTGTAGCTCAAACTTCAAGACAGTGACAGGTAGCTGGGATTTTACGTTTATTCCTGTGTGCTGTTGTGTCTAAAATAGCACATGTGGTTTTTCAGTTACAAAACAGTGGTTAATCCAGCCCAAATTAGTTAGGTATTAGGGGTGATATTGGACAGCCAGCTTTTAGAAGGCCAGCTGCAGGGATGGATTGTACAAACTGAAAGCGGCATAGAAAGATGTAGATTGGTCAAATTGAGCACTTCATTAATGGGAAAGAGGTGCAGACAAAATCCTGTCTGTGTCCTGTGGTCAAAGGCTTTATAATTCTGGAATTCAGCACCTAAAACTCCTAGAATTGGAGCTGTCCCATCTGTGCCAGAGCTGGTCCTTTGTATGGAGCCTGGGGTAGTTTGCTGAGGGGTTCTTAGTGGTGCCGGCAGTTCCACATTACACGGAGTCTGCCTTATACTTTGACATTTGATTTGATCAAGCTTTAATACAGAAAGATGTTGGGAGCAGGCCCAGAGTGCTCCAGAGGAGGTGAGTCCTCTCCTGGCTGGGCTGTGGCAGGGAGCATTCTCTCTTCAGTTGCCCAGCTGGCCATGTGAATCGTGTGTGATTCCTACAGAAATGCAGAGCACAGGGATAGTTGTAGAAGGACAAATCCCTCCAGGCTGAGAAAGCAGTTGAAATAAAGGCTTTCTTGGGCAGGTGCTTCATTCACCAGTCTAAAAGTAAGTGTGCATTCATTTCTCTGCCCAACTGTTTTCAGGCCAAGCGTGGTGGTGGTAGCAGCATTTTGTCTGAACTCAGCAATTTCAGTGCACTTCCAGGTGTGTGCTGAATATATCCCCTGGGACTTCACCCTTTCCAGGGCTCTGGTAGGAGGACAGCCACTTCACCAGTGAGAGTAAGTGTGAGGAGATTGAGTGCTTCCAGAAATGAACTATTCCTTGCTGAATTTAAAGTCCTTAAAGGAAGGTTGAGTATAGCTGACTCAAAACTACGCAGCCATATGATTTATTTTTGGGGTTTTGTTTTTAGTTTGAGACACTTCCTTGGGTTTACAGATGTGTGTGTGTATGTGCATTACATGCATGTCAAGTAGTTTTCCTTTAGCCTGACTATTCCTAACTTTCTAGAGCCTCTCTACTTGTTTGGTTTTTTTTCCAGTTGATAATGGGACTTGGCACTCAGGGAGCAGAGAAGAAGAGTGCAGCATCTATTGCCTGCTTCCTGGCAGCCAACGGAGCTGACCTCAGCATTCGGAATAAGAAGGGTCAGTCTCCTCTCGATCTCTGCCCTGACCCTAGTCTTTGCAAGGCACTGGCCAAATGTCACAAAGAAAAAGTCAGGTTTGTATGTTCATAAAATACGTGTTTTCCAAATCTCTGTTTTCCTCAGATTAACTGGTGTATTTAAATTTAAAACATTGTGCCTTTGTTAGCAATAGTGTTAAAACATGCAAGCATTTTCTTTCAATTAGCTGGGTTTTTCCCTATGGTAGTTTGAATGTTAGTTACATATATAATAGTTGAAACTTAGACAAGTCTTACAGCACTTTCATACGTGTTAATAGGGAAGGGAGGAGAATGGGAAAGTGGCAACACGCAGCTGGAAGCTGGTAGAACTTCAGACCATCCCAGAAAAGGGTTGGGGTGGTGCAGAAATTCTTATTTCCTGAAAGAATAACTAGGCATTGCAGCAGGTTGTCCAGGGAGGCTCTATAATTTCTGCCCATGCAAGTTTGGAAGACTGGACTGGTCAAAGCCCAGTATAGCCTGGTGTGATACAGTGTTGATGCAGCTTTGAGCAGGTGACCGTAGTACCTGGCAACCTGAGTGATTGTATGGCCCTGTAAAAAGAGGAGGAGGAGGAGGAGTCTCAGAAGCACTTGTCTAGCGATGGGGATTTTAGTGACAGATCACGTTATCAAGTGCATGCAGTATGAGAAGCTTCAGCTTGCTACTCATCCTCGTTGTGTTCCCACTATTGGCATACCTGATTCTCACCCTTCATTCCTATATGGAAATCAGAATCATCCTTTCCAAATGCCATGGAGAGGGACTCTTTTTGTTGATGCTGCACTGGTGTGTAAGGTGCTTATTTTCTTCAGTGTCTTTGTGCCTGTCTGTCCGGGCCCATCCCTGTGGCTGTTGTGCTCTGGGGCAGGTGAGGCTGGAAGGTGAGACAGCTGAGTGGGTGGCCTCTGCCACACGCTGCCCTGCTCGGTGGGCAGCAGCACGGGGCACGGAGCTGAGGGGAGCTCACCCTGCCAGGGCAGAGCTGCTTTTACAAGCCTGTCGTTTGCAGGGCACCGGGAGCGTGTTCACGATTAACGTGTGAAGCTGGGCAGTTCTGCATCTACAGGGTACGGCTCAAGGAACAGACTCTTAGGATGGGAGGGGAAGGGTTTCTGCGTTCATGAGATGCTGCTCTTAACTTGGGTGGCCTGTTTCTGTACAATGTCTTCTCCAGGATGTGACCTTGCTCTCTGGTATCAGCTGTGTGCTTGGGAAGATGCCGTTGGGATTGCTTTGTGGTGATACCCTGGTGCACAGGAGGGCAGCGATAAACGGCCAATCCATGTGCACGTTAAATTAACTGTAAGGTTTCTTTGTAGTGGTCAGGTTGGTTCCCGAAGTCCATCCATGATCAACAACGACTCTGAAACCTTAGAAGAATGTATGGTGTGTTCAGACATGAAGAGAGACACTCTGTTTGGCCCCTGTGGCCACATTGCCACGTGTTCGCTGTGCTCACCGCGGGTGAAAAAATGCCTCATCTGTAAAGAACAAGTTCAGTCGAGGACAAAGGTACAAAAACTTCCAAGGTTTATTTGGTCTCTTTTTTGAGCTTTAATGGAAAAGTCAAAACTTGGGTGAAGGAAAAATGTAGCCTGTTTTAAGTGCCTCACAGGTATCTCACAGGGTGGGATGAACTTTGCGTTGGGATAGTGTGTCCCAGCGTTGTACGTTACTCTTCTCTTTGCCTGTGCTCACGTCCTGCCTGCCCCTCATTCTCTCTTCACCTTTATTGTTCAGGTCCTCAGAGTTCCTAATACAGTCACCTGAGGATGCTTTATTTAAATATTAATATTTAAATTTTTTTGCTTTCTCCGTGCTATTTTTTCCCATGTTAGGATAAGTTGCTACTTTTCCTGAAGTATTATTTCCTTATTTTCAATTTCAATCAAAAAATATTCAATATTCAAAAAATAAGCCTTTCAGTTCTTCTGAGTTCCTTTCTCTTTAGGCCTGCTTGGAAAGATGATTTGCCTGTAAAATGAATTAGTCAATATGTGCTTGGTTTTGAGGTTAATAATTCCCTTCAGCTTTCACATTCTCTTTCTTTGGAACCACAAATGTCACTGTGCTGCCTTTCTCCTTCAGAGCATCAACCAGGTGGCCTGTTTTGAGGATCTCATCCCAATAAGGTCCACAGGTCTCTCAAATGGCTGCTCCCAAGTATTTGTGGCTATATAGGTGCATCCTCATTGCTTTTCTCATTTGAGTATTCTTTTATTCCCCATAATCACCAAGTCTTGTCACTATGTTGCTTTTTGGCTATTGGTGGGGTTTTTTTGGTTGTTTGTTTGAGTTGGGGTTTTTTGCTTTTTTTTGTTTGTTTTTGGGTTTTTTTGGTTTTTTTTGGTTGGTTGTTTTTATATGAAAATTTATTAAAAAAAAATCTCATGTTCCACACACAGGTTTTCTGATCTGTAGAAAACCCACTCTATTCTTTTTTTCAAGACTAGTCTGCTTCTGTGGTATGGTCGACTTTTTTTCTTCTTACTAATTTTTTTTTTTTTTCCTCCCCCTCTACCCCAGGGTAAGTACAGGAATGGTAAATATGAATTTGTACTGGTTTTACTATTCACAGTTTTAATTCTTGTACCATTCACTGTTTTGCAATGCATATTTTTGAAGGCCAAATGTTAACATAGTTGAGCTCCTTTTTTCTAGTCTGTCTTTATAGTCAGTGGAAAGGTTCTGCTGCTGGGTGATTCAGAGCAGCAAATCACTCTTCTGCTTCCCCTCATCCATCTAAAGAAGGTGATCTATGGAAATCAGCTTTCCCAGGTGAAAGCTAGACTTTGTGGATAACCTTCCTTTGATTTCTTTTGCTGAATTAGATTGAGAGAATGGAGCATCTCTTCAATACTTCTCTTACACTTTTCTATAGAAAAACTTAACAGTAATATCTTCAAGGCTAAGAAATGACTGAACCTGGACAACGCTTCTGTGAACTGGAAGAGGTGGTTCAGGCCAGTGTGAAGAGAGTGCTATGTGGTGTCTGTGGTCACAGTATATATACAGCTGATCACTGTATCAGCATCTCCTCTGGCTGCTTTCAAAACCCACCTGGATGTGCTCTGTGTAGCCTGGTTTAGACTGGAAAGGACCTTTCAAGGTCTGGTCCACCCCCCTGCAGGGAGCAGGGCCATCCTCACCTAGAGCAGGGTGCTCAGAGCCCCGGGCAACCTCCCCTGCAATGGTGCCAGGGATGGGGCAGCCACCACCTCTCCGGGCAGCCTGGGCCAGTGTTTCAACACTATCATCAGATTTCTTTTTCTCCCCCTTATATCTGGTCTAAATCTCCCCTCTTTAAGTTTAAACCCATTATCCCTTGTCACAACAGGCCCTGCTAAAAAGTTAGTCCCCATCTTTCTTACAGGCCCCCTTCTAGTACTGGAAGGCTGGAGCAAGGTCTCCCCAGAGCCTTCTCTTCTCCAGTTTGAGTGTGTATGGCAGAACAAAGGAGGAGGAAAGAATAAAGGAAAAGAAACATGTTCTGTCTTAGCTGCTTCTCTGTGCCTGTGTACTGAACATATAAATATTGCCAGCAAATACCTATTCTTAGAAGTCAGTGTGATAACTCATTTAAGTTGCATTTTGAGGTGCTAAATCAGTTACAATAACACTAGATAGAGCTTTTTGAAGTCCACACGCCTTGCCAAAGAGAGTGTAAAACCAAACTGATTTAGAGAGCAAGAGCTAAACTTTTCTCATGTATGTGTTATTGTTCTTTACAGATTGAAGAATGTGTAGTATGTTCAGACAAAAAGGCAGCAGTGCTTTTCCAGCCTTGTGGCCATATGTGTGCCTGTGAGAGTAAGTGAACTTGATGGATGTTCTTTTTGAAGTAGTCTTGAAACAGAACGTTTTTAATTAGCTTGCTAAAAGCTGGTTAGTAATGTGACTTCAGGTCCAATTTACTTGATAATCTGTTGTGATGGTCAGAATTTGGACGTTATTTGGCATATTGGTGGTGAAATAATTGAAGGACATCCAGGAGGTTTTCAGAATTTCAGAAAGCAAGTGCTCTTCCATCTGAATTCCTTAGCTGTGAGTAGGCTTGCCCAGATTATAGAAGCCTGCTGGGTGTTGTTAAAACTTCTGAAGCAATTAGAATTAATTTTATTTCATTGTCGCAGCTTTTGGGGGCATTCAGATGTGCAAATGGTGTTTTAAAAGAATATTGTAAAGAATTCTTTAATATGCTTCATTACTAATATTGTAAAGAATTATTTAATACGGTTCATTACTAATATTATAAAGAATTCTTTAATATGCTTCATTACTAATATTGTAAAGAATTCTTTAATATGCTTCATTACTGCTCTACAGATTTGCACAGGGGCTATATTTTTTCCCTAAAAGACACATCATTTATCGTTGCAAACAACACAAGTTACGATTTCTTCTGATTTATCTCGTGTAGTGAAAAACCACATAGGACACCTCCAGAGTGTTTTTTGTTAGGAGAATACGTGGACATTTCAGGGCTTTGTTGAAGTGTCATTTGCCTAGGGAAGAGCAGCCCTTGTTGCTGAGGATCTACGTAAGGCAGTTGTTCCCATAAGTAATTGCTTGGTCTCGCTAAAAAAGTCAGTTTCTTCCTCTGTTCTGGCTGAGAGACCTGACACTGAATCATTGACTTTATCCTGATCTGACCTTTTTCACTATCTGCAGCTGAAAGATGGTGAGAGAAGTTGTTTTGATTAGTTTCCCACGTAGAAGATGGCAAAAGCCTTGACTGCTGCAGTGAAGAATCTCAGCGGTGCAATACACGTCACCAAGTCTAAGCTGTAACAAGAACAGCAAGAGGTTTAACAGATGTAGATTGTCTCTCTCCAGATTATTTTCTGGACATCTTGTTCAAGCAGGATGAGAGAGAATCTTCAAATTTATCTAGTTTAGAGGACCTGCTGTATTGATTCACACTGATCCTCAGAATTCATGAGACAATGGTTTGCCTTTTGTGGAAGAATTACAACCTCCTTTCTAGGATTATATCAAAAGATAGAGGTTTGCTCTTTTAAGGATAAAGAGACACACGTCTTTTGCCCTGGAGCACTAGGGCAGTAAGAGCTTTTGTTCTAAAGGAAAAAGCAGTCAAAACATTCCTGGAAGTTCTCAAATGTGTGTGATTTTCCTTTTTTAACTTCTGTAATTCTTGTGGAATATATCCATTTGGAAAAAAAGGAACTTGCTCACTCAAAATACGTTAAAAGGAGATAAAGAGAATGGGTTTGCTTTGAGACAACATTGTTTATAGGTGTGATTTGCAGGAAGTGATGTAGAGGTGAGTGCTGTAAGCTGTTATGGCATTGGTGCATGGTTACCGTGAATAACCAAGCTCATGGAGGGGAGAGAAGTGAAATAGCTGGATTCAGAGCTGATTTCTCTGTCCCCTCAGACTGTGCAAGCTTGATGAAGAAATGTGTACAGTGTCGGGCTGTGGTGGAGAGAAGAGTGCCTTTCATAATGTGCTGCGGAGGGAAAGGTACAGAAGATACCACTGATGATATTTGTGAGTGACTCCAAAACCCATACTCTTTCACCCCACCAACTTCTTACTCTCATTCTTTCAAATAACCTAAATCTTTCCTTTTTAAAGAGAAGTCTAATGAAAGCAGTGTAAAGCCAGTTATTCCCTTTGCTGTTTGCACTGCTTTCTACATTGGTAGCAGCTGATGCGATGGTAACACCAGTCATGACACTAAAGGATTGTTTCCAGCATTCAGAGTAGCAGCAGATGACTTGGTCACTTGTTAATGAAGCAAAAGCTGAAGATTGTCTGTAATTGTGAAAGTGAGCAAATAATTTTTGGTTGGTTTGTTTCTGGAACTCTGACTGAAAAAGGAATGGTAAATATTTTGCATCTACCTACAGGCAGTTTTTGTGACAGACTGTTCAGTTTTACATCTACTGCTATGACTAGTTTTTAAACTCCTTGTGACTTCTCTGAATAGCTTGTATGAACTATTTGTATTTACTCTGTGTGTTTGTGTGTGTGTTGTATGCAGTGTTTGAATTGAGTCTGTGTGAATTAGGTATTAGGCCATTCTTGTCATACTGTTCCTAAATAAATAAATGTAAGAACAGCCCTTAAAATCAGATTTTTACTGCTCACACTAGAAGTTTTAAAATTTGCCATTTGAGATACTTGTCAATTTTTGTTTCTTATTTGCTTCCCAGGTCAGTCAAATATTAATTAAGAAATATCAATCTGAGCTCATTCAAATTTTGAACGAACTGCTTCCAAGAGGCTTGTGCAGTTTTAAAACCTTACACAGTTGGCTGTGTAAGTCAAAAGGATTCAACTTTACTTTTTTACCCATTAAAACAAAATTAATTGCTGCAGGAACTTCAGTGGCAAGTAGAACTCTGAGAACGTTGAAGGGCTGCAGGCAGTTTGAGCATCGTTACTGAGGAAATATTTGTCAAAGAAGCATTTCCTCTAAACTCAAAGAAGTCTTTTATGAATTGAGTTACAATGATGTCATAGTGAATTTAATTAGATTATCAAATGTCTTTCATTATTTCAGATACTTGAAAAATTGTAGCTAGTATACTGGAAGTAATTATACCCTCTTCATTAGTTTGATGCATGGTCACATATCCTTATTTTCTCTAAATCACAGCAAGTGGAAACATTCCAGTTTTGCAGAAGGACAAAGACAACACCAATGTCAATGCGGATGTACAGAAGCTGCAGCAACAGTTACAAGACATCAAGGAACAGGTAATAGTGCTGGATAAAAATTTTATGGGCCACAAAAATAACTCAAAAAGCCAATACATCTTCTGTTATTTAAAACAGAATGACTTGTTGAAGGGCTTCTGTTCTTAAATTTTAGTTAACGGCTATTTTTTGGCATGCAGTGTGGCTTGTGAGTCTTCTTTGTACATGTTTAAAAAAAAAAACCAAACTAGAAATCAAGTGGCCATGGCTGATAATCCATCTGATAGAGCAACTGTGTTGGTGTGACTGGAAAAGGATGCTCTGCCCGGTCAGTATGTTCTCTGCCTGTTTATCTGACCTGAGTGTATAAGTACAGCAGAAGGTGTTTCCACAGCACAGTAATAAAAGCAGATATTCACTATCCTGTGTCTGCCTGAATCTTCCCTTGGCCGTGGGTGAGCTGCCTTGGAGCAGTGGCTGGCAGTTCCCTGGCATAAGAAGGCTGTAGTTTATGTGCTTTGGTGGCAAAATGAAAACTGTCAGAAGTACTGTGCATGTAATTTCATTATTTGGAATGTAAAAGAAAAGGTTTTTTCTTCTGTAGTTATGTGTTTGCAGGAGGAAATTTATACAAATTGCCTGTAGATTGTATTGATTATTTAGTGCAATTGGGAAACATCATCGTAACCAAAAATGAGTGTTTCAGGTAACTGGCAGTTACCTATTTAAATTTGTTACATCTGTATGTCCAGTTCCATTAGAAGCACTAAAGTAGTTGTCTACATGCAGAACTTTCCTGTGTTGAATTACTAGATTGCTTCCTTGCTGAAGAAAAACTTGATTTTGAGATTATTTTTCAGCAGCAGAGAATTTAGGGTATCTGACTGTTGTATGAACTCAGGCTCTTAGAACCCTTACAGTGTGATCTTTGGCTTCACTGTGTATAACACAATTGGAAGAAACCTTTCATTGGTACAGGGAATGGGATGTGTTCTTACTGTATTTTCCTCTTGTAGGCTTGTACTACCTTTTCCTCTTGTAGGCTTGCAGCAGTCAGGAATACTTCAGTCATGGCAGCATCACATCTGGGTGGTTGCTCTCGGCTGTTCACACATGTGAAAGCCAAGACTAAAGTGTCTAGATTGCCAGTTAGGGCCCAGATCTCTAAATGCCTTAAGTCTGGGAGTTGATATGCTGTCAAGTTTTAAGCTCAGTGGCATGTCTGTGAAGAGCTGTTCCTATCCTGTGGACTCTTGGCCAGTAACAGAAATTCAAATACCCAATTAAAAACAGATTCCTTTGTATTTTTGGTCTGCAAAAGAACATGCAGGTTGAAAAATGTCATTTGAAAAATGCATGTCTGTCTTGACAATAACATCTGGATCTGGAGTTTCTAGATACATCTGACATCTTGCATCTGTTTAGCTTCTCTTTTACTTTTAACATCAGCAGGAAATAATAAGGTTACTGCTTTGGCATTTAAAATTATACATGCAAAATGCGTGGATGAATGCAAGTAATCTGTTTTCTTCAAATGACTTTTTTTCTTTTCTAATTAGTTTATTTTCCGAGTTTATAAACCACTGGAGTTCTGTTTGGGTATGCTAATGTGTACTCTTATGTGTAGGGATGTGAAAGGAGAACTGCTTTGTTGCTTTTTTTATTTTTTGATCAGATATGATCTCAGCTTTTGTTGTTTTCCTTACGTGCTCTTTTATTCTTGACAATTTTGTCTTACCCGTGGGATTTGCTAGCCAGCAGCTTTCTAATATTGGAAAGTTTTGCTGTTAGAAGAGAATAATTACTTTGTATGTGCCATTTTCTACTCGCATTTTCTGGTTTTCATATTTGCAGTAGTAAGAAAGATTTAATACCAGAATGCTTGGAGAATTTAAATGCACTCTTTTGCTTTGAAATGCCCTTTTGATTTATTTTAAATCAGTATAAAACTGAAAATTGTTCAGTGCCTCTGACTAGAAAGAGGCTTTTCTGATCATTCTTGTGTGCATCTTGGCTTGAGACCCATGTGTTCCTTAGTGTCTCTTCTGCTTAGTTGGTGACAGGGCAAGTTGTGTATCACACTTGTGAGTGGCAAGTTGGATTTCACTGAAATTAATCACTTCATCTTTTAAATTTGTGCTTGAAATGTTGCACAGCATCCTGCTGTAATTGCCTGTTCTTTTGATTTGTGCTTTAACAGTTCAGTCTTCATGTTTCATTGATATTTATCTACTTAAAATTAATTTGTTCTCTTTCAGCAGGTATAATCCTATGTTTCAACTCATGCCTTCAATGATAATCTAATAAGTTAGTGCAGCAAGCTTTTAAAACCATTTCTGGTGCCAAGCAGAAGTGATGCTGATGTCAACAGAATCTCCCACATCTGATGACCACACCATTCTTCAGGGATTCCCTGAATGTGAACCCTTTTGACTGTAATTGCGATACCTTCACTCCATTTCATACATAATCACCATCATCTAATATCTTATGTATGTTCCTTCACCATACTTACATCACTTTCTCCTTAAAATAAATTTATTTTGTCACTGTGCACCTGTATATTGTTGGGAAAACTGGTTTCAGGAATGAGGAATTGATCTTTCAAGCAGCTTAAAGCACGTCGTCAGGGGTAAAAATTGATTTGAATTGCAAACCCAGTTATACTTGAAGCTGCGATGAGCAATTTTTCAGACTACTTTTACTTATCCAAAGGCCTAATTCTCACATAGAACAGATATAGTGCATTTTTATACCATTTGTTTTCCTTTGAAAGCTGTGTCTCTAATGTTTCATGCAGATAAAAAAAAGCAGAGTGTGATTTCACGCAGTGAGTGCTCTGACAATGCAAACAGCTACTGCTGATTCCCTGCTGTTGTGGCACAGAATGGGGGTAGGGCACGCAGTGAACTTTCTTCCACTGTGAAAGTGCACAGAAACTGGTGATTAAGTAGTGAATGCTCCTTGAATGTTGGCTAAAACTCAGTTATTTGGGCTTGGATCCCACAGGGAAACTGCTGAACTAATCAAGAAAATCCGCGTCAGAATAGAGTTGCAAAGCAAACAGGAAGTTTGGCTCTTCCTGCCAGATGAATTCTCCTACTGTATGAAGTAGCTTAAATGTAAAGAGTATCATATGAAGGAATGAAGCAACTAACCTATTTCATATACTCTACACTTGTACTGAGCAGGAGAATCTAGGCCATTTGCTAGTACCGCTTGCACTTGCAGAAGAGATCTATGAAATGAAAACGTTAGGATTCCTGTGCTTCACTGAATCAAATAATCAAAAGTCATAGTGTTTGAATGGCTTTAATTGTTTATGATTTCTGAGTCCTTTGAGGGATGTTTTCATTTTCAAATGATGGTGTGGCATTTGGAGAGAAATGAGAGGCCCTGGTAACGTCAGTAATAGGAACAAAAGCAAATAATGAAGCTACGAAAATAGAATAAAGGCTACAAGTTTGTCTCCAAAGATAAGATCTGAGTTTGCTTTATCAGCCCTTTGTCACGTTGTGCCAGTACTAGCAGGTTATAGGCACTTGTCCCAGGACAGCTGTAAGTTCACCAGAAGCAGCTGTGACTGTAGGTAGAATGTTCTGATTGTACTGGGATGTGAAGCTGATGACTTGGTATGAATGGAAAAATGGGCAGGACTGACTGACTGACAGACAGTAAGCACTTGGCCAGATTCCATGCCAATTGTGATTTCTTTTTTTTGTCTTTAAGCTATTTACCCTAGCAAGCAATACCTGCTGATTCTGTGGAGAGTGTACCTTCCATAGCTAACACGCTTTAAGGTTATAGTGACCAACTGAATAAACCTCACTGTGGATTCTTCCTCTTGTGAGATGGATAAACTGAAGTAAACCCCCAGTGCTGAGTATGAAAACAAGTCACAGGTGCAAGGTGGTGATAAAATGAATTTGCATTTGAAATAGGAGCCCTTTCAGTATTTCACGTGATGAGATCAACATTTGTAAGCGTGAGTTGTGTGTCTCAGATCTGAGGATGTCTTAGATTGGGTTTGGTGGGCTGTAAAATGGTCTTCACAGTTCTCACCTCGTGTGACATCTGCTCATTTACTAACCTTTGATAGACTGTTACAAATTAAATCCCACCATGGCTGCAGTATGTTTATGGTGAAGGAACATGCCTTACCAAAACGTCAGTTTCTGCGGTGACAGAAGGTGAAGGACCTTGTTCCTTACTGGCTGGCTACAAAATGAACTTTGCTGTTGAAAAACTTCAGGAGATCTTTTTTGGGCATTGGCTGTCACTTTAATGTTCAGCAATTAAAACTGATTTTAAAAGTTTGCTGTGCTGCTGTTATGACTGAAGGTCACCAAGTTATTAAATTGTTCTCCAGCTGTAACTTGAGGTGTTCTTTTGGTTGAAAATCTGGGTAACTTCCCTGAACAAAGGCTGGGATTACCAGTGTTGAATCTTTACCTAGAATATTGGTCATGCAGCATTTTTATTACTTCTGCCTGTGGGCAGTGCTTGGGGTTTGAAGGTAAGTATCTGACTGGCTAGGTGGCCCGAGGAGAACTTGGCAAACCATTATCCAAGCGTTGCACACACGGAGCTGTTTGTGGTGCTTGCTCCCTGGGAGATTACGGGGCACAAAGGCGAGTGTTGCTGAGCAATGTCTTCATGTTGCAGACTTGGCTAATGAGACTGAGAACGGGATGTCAGTCTACTACTGAGTTGTCTTACTAAAAGGGATCATATCTGGAAAAAAGCTACGTAGCTTTTGAGTCACGATGGGGCAGGAAAAGCCCAAATATTTTCAGTCCACGTGAAGTAAAAATGTTATTTAAAAATCCCTAAAACTGGTTTTCAGGTTAGTGGTTATGCTGTGACATGTTTATTGTTCAGTTTCAGTACTTTCTGTATCACTGCTGCCACTGACTGTGTAACTTGTCAACATCTCTTCCAGACCATGTGTCCTGTCTGTCTGGACCGTCTGAAGAACATGATCTTTCTCTGTGGCCACGGAACCTGCCAGCTCTGCGGAGACCGAATGAGCGAATGCCCCATCTGCCGCAAGGCGATTGAGCGAAGGATTCTCTTGTATTAAGTAGTGGAACTGGTGTCTTTTATTAGCTTGGAAATAGTAAGGACGTTTGGATGATTTAAATCTCCCTAAGTTTGAAAGGCAGGAAAGGGTTCTAAGGAAAACATTTCTAATATTGTAGCACTGGTTCATTACATGGTAATTGTTTAAAGACTGTGAACACACCAAATAAGAGAACAGTATTTGAACAGTCAGCTTTTAGCTTTACTCTTAAACATCTAAGCCTGAAGCTAATTTAAAGCAGTCTTTTTTTTTGCATTTTCTTTGTCTTCTTCCCCTTAAAGTTTAAAGGGACAATCTTATTTTGGTTTCATTCATGTTTTTTAATGTATGTATCAGGTGTCAAGTGATGTAAGGTTGGGGTTTTTTTTTATATTGCCAGTTAATATCAAATATAAATATTTAGGATTTTTTGTTGTTGTTGCTGTTTTATGCTGTTCTGGAGAATGCTGACATTTCCTGTGAGTTATGGTTCGCCATAATTTCTGTCTTGGAATATCCAATAATGCAAAATCAATACAGGGTGTCTACACAGTAGTAATAAATACACTATTCCCATAATATCAGCCCTCAAAATACAAAGTTAAGGGAATTCTAATTGTATCATGCCCTTTTTTGCTGAGGATGGCTTGAGAAGGAAACAGTAAAAAGAAAAATCTAGTTTAGAAACATGTCCCCAGAACTGCACTTTAGTCTCACAGGTTGAAGATAACTAGTGAAAGGAATTCTGCTAGCCACATGATTTTGTGTGGAATTGCTTTTAAGTCAACTAGAAAGGAAAACATTTGAGCAGTGAGTCAGTTACCCATTTCAGATGAACGAATTTGATCAGTTTTAGGTATGTGTGTGTACATATATATATATATGTGGGGCCAGTGAAAAAATCTGGGTCTATGAATCAGGAAAAACTAAATTTTGCAAGGTTTCCTCTCTTGCATCAGTTTTACTGTCTCTGGGCAAACAGTGTCAACAGCAGAAGAGAAGGTTCAATATTGCTTATTCATCTAAGTGGAGTGTTTAACACCTCTCTGAAGGTTACTGGCTAATACTGCAAATGAAGATACTGCTGAGAGGGCAGGGAATTTTGTGAGCTGTGCCTAAGCAAGCTGAAGCTGGCTGGAGGAATGGGCTGTCACTGATGGGATAGAGGTGTTCCACAAATGCTGCTGTCAGGAACTGCCAGCTGTTAACATTTTGATAGACAAGTACATCCTTCCATCGTTCTGGATGGAAGAAAGTATGCGGATTTAAGGGTCTTGTGGAGCTGTAGAATGTGTGTTTACTCCTGCTTCAGCTAAGTGAGTGCATAGTGGCCCTCTGCCATTGTGCAGACTTTATTTGGATGTGCTCTTGCAGAATAATAAAGAAATCCATGCTGGAGTCATTTAGGTGCCTTAATTGCAGTTGGGATTAATTTCTCCTTTGATTCTCATTGTGTATCTCAAAAATGTGGAAAAAGGGATAGTTCAGGGGAAGATCCAAGTAAGCCTGGACTCGATGATCTTAAAGGTCTTTTCCAACCTAAACAATTCTGTGATTCTAAGGATCAAGGCATAAAATTGTGATCTCTTCAAATTGATTTCAGTCTTTTGAAGCTTATGTTGATGTGGTGGGTTAACCTTGGCATGGCACCAGGTGCCGTGGTGGGTTGACCTTGGCATAGCACCAGGTGCCCACCAAGCCCTTCTCTCCCTCCCCCCAGCCCCCATCAGCACAGCACGCAGGGAGAGAATGAGACGCAGAGCAAAGAGCTATGGGTTGTGGCAGATCAGATTTATTCTCTGCTTCCCCTCCGCAGGCGATGTCGGGCCAAGTCCAGGAAGCAGGGCTCAGGAACACAAAGCAGCCGCTGGGAGGACAAAGCAGAATGGCCCCCATCCTCCTCCTGCCCTCTCCCTTTATAGCTGAGCTGACGTCATATGGTATGGGATATCCCCCTGGTCAGCTCAGGTTGGCTGTATCCTCTCCCCCATCCTGCCCCCCATCCTCTGGTGCCGTGTGAGCACTGGCTCACGGTAACACGGGTGAGTTCTCAACACCCTCCAGCTCCCAGTGCCGCAGCGTGAGGGCTGGATGGGGAAGAGCAGCTCAGCCAGACCCACTACAGTTGATATGCCTGAACTGTGCAGACATTTTTAGAAGTCTCAGAAGAATGTTACACCCAGTAGAGTTTTCCAGGAGACAACTCTAGTGATGGAATGGAAAAACTGTATGTAGAGTAGCAAAGTGCTGAGACAGCCTTTCTATAGCTGTCTTTAATCCCGGCCCAGAATTGCAAATGTTCATCATTCTTTTCAGCAGTTTTCATTGGACACCTTCTCAATCTGGAGTCAATATAGTAGCCTGTTTTGTTTTGCGTACTAGTTGTTATCTGTTCTCAGATAATCTGTGTATCTGCCTTCTTGGCCAAATGAAATAGCCCTTCCTTTTTCTTGCTTCTTGGGCCCTTATTCTAACGTATCAAGCTATCAAGGAGCGTTGGCAAGTTTCTGATACAAGGAAGACTTTTTTTTGGTTCAGCGTTTCACTTTTTCCACTTACACTCTGAGTGTGCCTGGCCAATGTGCATGGCACTAAGTCTGCTTTTTTTCCCAACATGTTTGGCAGGTGGTGTTGGTATAGTAGGCTTCAGTCCCCTGTCAGTCTTCCTCTAAAAAATGTATAGTGGAATGTGCCATTTGACAGTCCATTCTGAGTTTTAGCCTTTAATGCATCAGGCCTGTACCTCAGTTTCCTCTGGCTCTGGTAGATGTATTTTGAATTTCGTGTCATGTTTATTCTTCAAGGGGACCTCTATAAACTGTTGTTGGTGCAAAGGCAGGGTGGGTTTCTTGATAATGCAACTCAAAACTGAAACCTTGTTGGCATTTTCCTAATTCTTCTTCACCAGAACAAGCCAGAATTACTTCAAAGTGTTCCTACTTAGCATCAGTTGAATAATTCAGCTGAGTAAGAACTGATCTAAAGCATCCTGGGTGGAAAACTGGAGTGGAATGTTAAATACTCCTGGTTTGCAGGGGCACATACTGTAGCATGGATGGGTAAGTTCTATGTTAGTTGTACTTTTCAACAGAGGAGCTCTAAGTTACTTTTACAACATTCTTGATATCTGGATGCTGTCACAGTCCTATGGAATTAGAGACAATGACAGAAGATACCTCTATAGGAGCAAACTACAGCCTTCTCTAGTGCAGTCACCCCGGGTGTATGTGGCTGTACAAGTTTGTGATTGCCAAACTGGGCCACGTTGCACGCTGTTGAAATGGAAGTGCGTCACCTCGGTGCTATTACGGTGCCACGAGAAACAGCTGAATTGGATAAACTAGATCAGGCAACCAGCTTGTTCAAACTACTGCTGTGGGGCTCTTATTAACAGGTAAAGGAGCTGTATCTTGTGTCCGGGATGTTAGGGTGTTCTGCTTTTCAAAAAACTTAATGAGGAAAATGTTTGCAAATCCAGTGTCATTTCTGGAAATAGATGTGTAGACCCACACACTGGGTTGGATTCTGGTGTAGAAGGTGAACTGCTGTTGCGGAGGAAGTTCCTTCGCTCAGTTTAGCCTGATACCATCTGTGCCATGTGCACAGAATGCAGGTGTTTAATTGAATGACACTTCAATAATTGAAGGATGAAAAACGGAAGCTCAGTTGGAAGCCAAAAGGGATGAAAAGTAGGAGCATTGAGGATAGTCTTCATGCCTCTGTCTCCAGCAAAAAATGGAAGTATAAATCTCATTATTACCTTCATCACCATTATTAGGGAGCAAAGTGAAAATGAGTGAAAAATCAGTAAGTCATTTATTTCTAATATACCATCAAATCTTTACAATGGAAGAGTTGCAAGCTTTGTTTATTGTGACTATCCCCTGGTATTTAATAGCAGTTTTGAAATGAAATATCTCAGTTTATTTCTTTAAAGTGTCACGGTATAATTCAGGTATGAAGGATGCTCAGATGTTAAAATGCCTTCTTGGTTTTCCATTTAGTAAAATACATAAATGGTCACATCAGTGCACAATGTTTCAAAGATTAAAGACAACCTGAGAGGCTAAGAGAATATCCTAAATAGTTGTAGCTTTTTAATTTCTGTATATTTGGCTTTTTTCCCCAAATTTACTGTATATCACATACTGTACCCCAAGCTCAGATGGCACTGCTCAAGATTTGGGCTATGAATACCTACTGTCCTGTGCACTGTGCGTTGGGGTTTGGAGGAATCCCTCTTTGCTGAAGTGGATACTTAAAATTACACTGGCAAGAGAGTGAACAAGTTACTTTGTAAATGTGAACGCTTGATTAGGAGGTGTTGTTCTTAATTTGGACCGGGTGAAGTTACTAGCAGATTTGCACAAGTACTTGTGCCTTGTTAGCATAGTCTTACAATCAGTATTTTAGCTTCTTTTAAAGACGAGAAATGGTCTTTTTAAAATAATCTGATTTAAGTACTTACTGTGTAGATATTTTCTAGAGATGAAGTTCTACGTATGCCTGGTTATTTTTAGCAGTATTAATTGCAATTTGTGTAAACACTAAATCGTTCAAGGAAGCTGCTTTGAGCGAGTGCTCTAAGCTTCCTCTGCAACTTCTAAGTGTCAGAAACTTCATGTTACTTTTCCAGTAGCAGCTGGTGAACAGAGAAGCCTGTCCTGTTCTTTGTGCTCAGTGGGTCAAGTTTTCATTTTAACAAACCCAACCCTACAGCCTGAGTTGTAGCAGTGCTACCTCCTTGCTGTCCGAGTACCGAAAGCTTGGCTGGCTGCTCCTTGTCTTTGGGAAGGGACGGGGAACACATGGCTTTCGGTTTGCTTCATCAGTCCCCATGTCTGAATGCATTGCAGAGGTGTTTTTTATGGGCTGTACAAATGGGTGAGGAGTGTGTGATTTGCCCCGATGCACACTGTCTATCATTCTGGTGTCTGTCACTGGAACCCCTGCCCTTGTCGTCTTCTGCGTTTCATACCCGGTCTGTGTCGGCAAAGCAGAACTGCGATCCGCGGGAGTTTCAGTATGTGCCATTTTTTATAGCTAAGCCTGTGGTAAATACAAAAGTTCTGACTCAGGGCTTTTTAACAAAGCAAACACATTCAGAGTATTCTTCAGCACACCTTGGAGAATATTGGTGATTCACTGCCTGTACGGTGCCTTGATAGAGCTGTGAATGGGCGACAGCCACAGAGCCCTTCCAGAGCGCAAGCAGCTTTTGAATCCTCTAATCGCTTGGTGTTAAAATAATTGTAACGCCCCTGCCATGGGTTTATAAACGTGTATATACTTTCTGTAAAGGAAAACTGTCAAATTTAGGCAGTGTTAAGCTTTCTGAAAGTTGTTTGCTTGTTGTGCCAGTCACGGGGGCCTGAAAGGCATGGTGTACACATTTCCAGAAGCAGCATTCGTGGCAAAGGCAGCTGCTGAAATGTTCTTTATGTGACATTTTTAGTGTGAGGGGAGAGGCCATTGTATAAACAACGTGTGAAAATACCTGCTTTGCTCTGGCCCACTAAGTCTTTAATAGGAGAGAGAAACAAACAATTGGCAACGGCTCTGTATGTCTGCATGCCATTTCCTAGCTGACAAAAATTCAAGTCTCATTTGGAGCTTCGAGGAAATACCTTCTTTGTCCCGAGCTCGGTGTCTTCATGAATGCAAACTATTCATATCCAAAAGCAGGTTTTCTTGAACCCCAGGAACATTCTGTTACTTTTGTTGAAACCAATTTTGTATTTCCAGTAAAGTGTAGATGTTGAGATGCCTGTTGGCTGGAGAACTCGCAGGGTGCTGTGTGACTGTACCGATCTCTGTATGCAGGTAGCGCTACGTGATTGCTTTCATCAAACTGCTTAGCAAGGTCTAAGCTTGTCAAAGGAAATGCTGATGTTCTGTATGGTTAATAAAACTTACTATACAAGATCTATACTGACTTTTTTTGAAAGCTTTGACTTAAAACTGCAGTTGGGCTGGATTCATACTGGGCTTTGTGCACACATCACTGGGAAGGGAGCGAGGGTTCGTTTGACTTCCTCCTTCTTCACTGGAATTGGCAAATTGTATACTTGAACAAACCTTGGGTAACTCCATCCGTTGGTGACATATCATCTTAAAAAGCACACCAGACTTTATTCATCCAGAAAGTTTGCAATCCAAATTGCAAAAAAATCCTGTTCTTTAACATATATCCCTGTAGAGTGAGTTTGCAGCAACATAAGAAATGCTCTGTCCTTTTGGATCTCACAGATTCTCAAACACTGTTTAAGCAGCACAGTAGACGTATGAAGGGTGGATTCTGGTGTAACAATAAAAGATTGGTTTCAATTTTTCATCTCTGTCACACGGGCCATTTTTCCTCTAAATACATGGTTCGTAATGTTGATTAGAGCTGCTGTTAATGGCAGGCTCCAGCTTTACTGAGAACTGAATGGCTGCTTGAATGGGATCCTCCTCCCAGCCACGGTGACTCCCATAGTATGAGACAACAGTTGCTTCATCATAGTTTATACTTTCAGGACTGGATTTAATGGATGCATTCGTATATATATGTAAAGGAAGGCAACAAAAGCAACCAGACTTCAATGGCTCAGTGTTTTAATTTCTCATAGTGTACAGGTGGAAAATGAATTGACAGAATAAAACATTTATTGCTCACTTTCGCAGTTTCTTTTCATTTTTCAAATATGATTTTGGTTTATATGGCAGATCTGTATGAAAACATGGTATTTTCAGTTACCTCTTTTAACTTCTAAAACAGTGCAGATAGTCAACATACCTTTTAAATAGCCCCTTGGTTTTTGCTCTGGGACTTGTGGGCTGCTCACCTGCTTCTCTGTGCCTGCTTGTTGAAAGGGGTGGGGACAGCATGGGCATGGGTTTGGGACTTGGTTCGATACTGATGTTTTTAGCTTTTGAGAAAGCTGCTTCTTACTGTAAACTACAATTCATGTAATACCTCAATTTAATTAATCTCTGTATAATCTCTGTATACACCTGGCTGGTTTAATTCCAGTTGTATCAAGTACGCAGCCATCCGTTTGCCACGGGGATGTGAAACTCCGTGGACGTTTCCTTTGGATTGACATGTAATTAAATGCAGGGGGTGTGCTTCTTTTTATTAATGGAAGAAAAATTATCCACAGTGTTCAAATAAAAAGTGGAAAGGTAATTTCAGTTAACAGCAGTGTCACTGAAGATCTCATTCTTTTCTTTGTGCAGTCCTCTTCAAGTCGACAAAGTAGCAGGAGTCGGAAAGCTTTTACTTTAAAGAATGAAGCCTATCGACAGTTCTTGATACTTGTGAAAGTATTTTGGTTGAAAAAATACTTCAGGGCTTTAAATACCTCCTTCCTTTTGCAGTAATAAGAGTTGTATGCCCAGGCTGGCCAGGAGATAAGGTGTTTTGGTTTTTTTTAAGAAAAAAAGCATTCTTTAGAGAATGATGCTGTGATGGATTAAACTAGTTTAAATTGCTTCAGAAATCCAGAACTCTTGCCAGCTGGTAATGGTAAATTTTATTCTATAACAATGAACGACTTTTAAGGTATAAGAAATTTATACTGTTAATTATTAATATATAATTAATATAAATATATTAATAATAATAAATATATAATAATATAATTAATTTATTAACTGTTTCTTACAGTTAGTGTTTGCTGATGCTTACTTGACTGCCCTGAAGATGTTAATAAAACACTTCATTTCTGAAAAACTGCCTAAAATCAGGAAAATACACTTGTGAGCCTGTTGGCCCCTTGCAACACTATAACACCATTTCTCTGAATTGCCCTTAAAAATAAATCCAAGGGGGAGGTAAGGAGGCAAACAGACCCGAAGTGATTTCTCCAGTGGCACTTGTGCATCCTGCACTGTTCCTTCCAGCGGGGGTCAGTCGTGCTCTCTGCTTGCCAGAAGGCTTTCTGCAATAGAAGCACAAAGCAAACAAGGGATAAGGATAAGGATAATGATGATTGCATTAATATGTGGGTGGACCAGACCTCACTTGTCCCCTTCTTCAAGCAGGCTAAGTATAATTAGCTTATTTGCTGACTTCAGTAAGCACCATATTCTATCCTCTGACTCTCATGTGACATGAACATTGCTCCTATTGATTAGGGCGAAGTTCCAGTGGAGTGTTTACCTTTAGCTCTAGTTGAAAGTGTTCATTTAGTCTAGCTTTTTTTCAAAAGCATGCAGTTGGAGCAGATAAACTATATGAGAGAGCTTGTCCAGCAGGCAGGGGAAAAGAATTCTTGTGTGAGTGTCTTGCATATTCTTCATGATAACCACGGTCTCCCTAGATGGCTAGAGCTGATTAATATTTTCCACCCTATAGCAACACAGCTTATAGTTAAATATGCTTTGAAGCCTATCAGTCTGCTCTATGGAAGGAATGTCCAGCTTCTCAAGGTTTCCCTGAGTGTGCAGGTTACTTGGAGACAGAAGCTGAAGTCATCTTTCTACCAAGAGGCTGAGCAGACTAGACATCCAGACAAAAAATTCCAACCCTTGTACCAAAGCCGTATTTCACAAACAGAAGTCTGAGATGGTCAGTGTCGTACAGGCTGGGGCAGGTCCTTTCTTACACTTGCTGAATTAACAAGGGCCCTTCCTTCCTTCCTTCCTTCCTTCCTTCCTTCCTTCCTTCCTTCCT
>JANVCC010000261.1:804629-840443 GCA_025345505.1 Todiramphus chloris collaris
GCCCTCGGTTGCCTGCACTGACAGTTACGTTCTCAGGAGCAATTCCCAAATTCAGCCCTAGCAAAACTCATTCATTTCTCGACATCCCTTGCTGCTCTCTTGGCGGGGTGAGGGAGAGGGGTTGGCTGCCAGCTGAGGGAAGCTGTGGGTGCTGCTTTTGGGGCAGTTACAGCGGTGCCCGGGCACGTGAGGACAGTCGGGAGCCAGTGAATGTTTCAGGGCTCTTTGGATTTGGGGTTTTTTTGGAGGAGGGGGGTGATATTCTGCCTGGAGTTTTCATTGTTCCCTTACCTCACGTTCTGGTTTTGGTGACAACTCAAGGTGCTTCTCAGAGGAACCCGCTCTGGATGGCAGTTACTGTCACCTAGTTTTGTGTGTCTCGCCAGCTGAAGCGGCCCAGAGGACGTGTGTTCAGTTTTGGGGTGGCCTGCAACAGCACAGCTCGCTTGGAAGAAGAAGGGTTTTGTTACTGGGCTTCCTGCTGCCTCCAGAGAGAAGTATGAAAAAGCTCTGCCTTTCTGAATAAACCTGAGGCCGCGTTCCAAGTAATACTCTTTTACTAAGGTTTCATAACCCCACTGTGTATGCGACCACAGGTATCTTGTGGGGAAGGTGTAGAAAATAAATAGCAATTAGCATTTATTTTCCAACAGGCACGTTATATAGTTAGTTGGCTTTGAAACACAAAGCTGTCATTCTTCCTCTCTTCTTCCTTCTTTGCAATGAGACCTGCAAGATAAAGACTATTCAGATCTACTCAGGCAAGGCTGCTTCTCCTAACACAAAGACCTCACTTAAGCTGTTTCTTGTACAGGCTTACAAAGCATCACGCCCAGGACGTTTGGCTGTATTTGTCCGATCCGTAGCACGTGGTACTTTAAGCATCTGATTGATATTAGTCTTTGGTTTCAGTCAGGTAGCTCTGATTTTCTGGAAGGCTGAGGGAGTCTTCATGTACCTGGTGTCCTCTGAAATGGTATTCTCCTGCCACTTGAGGTGAGGGCAGGGAGTCTGGAACACTTAACACCTTGTTACAGAAAAGTATTCTAGAATAAGGGCGTGAGGAAACCTAAAACTAAACTGCAAGTCTGGCCTAATTCTTAGGAATTATGTGAGGTAAGAAACTCAGATGGGAAATTTGGCTGAGAGGAGAGAGGTCCCTTAAAGCTGAAGAGTTATAAATTCTTCTGTTCCCTTTCCTGAGTGCTTACATCGTGGATACTTTGAGTCCTCATGTAAACCTTCTGTCTCCTTTGTCTTGTATGTCTCACCACCCCAGATAGGTCCTTCCACACCAAATCTCCCTGGAATAATATATCCTGTAGTTAACCTGGAACTATTCCACATGTGGAGAAGGAAGGTGTGGGAGTTACAAGCCAGCTGCTGATGCAGAAGTTACAGGTCTGCTGTTCTACCTGATACAGCTCTCTTCCCATGACACACAGGATGCAAAAGGGTAAGTGATCTTGACTTGGGTTTACTGTGACCCGTGGCTGTCTGCAAACACTGTGTAAAAAAGCTACTGCAGATCCACTCTATGAGGTGCTTGCCCTGCAGCAGGCAGTAGTTGGCCTTCTATAGTGTCGCAGCCAAGTAGGGTTGAGTGGGTCAAGCCTTCTGGGCATCTGCTTGTCCTGAGGTGACATTGCTTTCTTGCTAAGCAGCATGAAAACGAGGTAGCTATGAAAAGCAGATCTTCATTAACAAGATGGGGATAGCAGGCATTTCATTGTAGGCTTTGTCTGCTCAGCTGAATCAAATGGTGACATCAAGATTTGGCAAGCCATTGTTGAGCACTCCAGGAAAAGTCAGTCATTGGCTAATTTCTTAGTTTTGCTTTTGCAGGAGTTTCTCAGCTTTGAGGAGGTAGCCAAATAGACTTCAGAAAAGAAAAACGGGGGTGTGGAGGGAATCTAGACAGGAGGATTTAAGAACAGATGTTTTTATTGTTTGGTTTTTTCTCTCCCTTATGGATGGGAGCTGTGCCTAGCTTTCATTTCCCTTTAGTCAAAAATTGTGCCATAGTTGCTACTTGCTGTCTGGATTGGCTGAAATCAAACACATCCCATGTGTCTGTCCTACCTGTTCCTGACCACTACCCTGCCTCTCCTCAGAACGTTCTTGCACAGCGTGTGAGGATGCACTTGTGGGAGAGCTGGTGAGACCCTCTGTAGCTTTCTAGGACATGAAGGGACTTTATTCTCTGATCTTGATTTGTTCTGCTCTTTTTCATTCTGTCCATCTTCAATTATCAGATGTGGGGCTGCCTTTTTCCCAGATGGCATGTAATTTTGAGAGGAAATCAGTGGGATCATCATTACGGTGATGATCAGTGGGGCAGAGTCCAGTCGGAGGCCTGTGGCCAGTGATCCCCCCATGGTCAGTGCTGGGTCCAGCCCAGTATTTTCATCAATGACCTGGTGAAGGGATAGAATGGGCTCTCAGCCAGTTTGCTGATGACACCAAACTGGGAGGAGTGGCTGACATGCCAGAAGGCTGTGCTGCCATCCAGTGAGACCTGGACAGGCTGGAGAGCTGGGTGGGAAGAAAGCTAATAAAATTCAATAAGGGCAAGTGCAAAGTGCTGCATCTGGGGAAGAACAACCCCATGGCTCAGCACAGGTTGGGGGCTGATCTGTTGGAGGGCAGCTCTGCAGGAAAGAACCTGGCAGTCCTGGTGGCCAACAGAATGACCATGAGCCAACAGTGTGCCCTCATAGCCAAGGAGGCCAATGGCATCCTGGGATGCATTAGGAAGAGTGTGGCCAGCGATGGAGGGAGGGTCTCCTCCCACTCTACTCTGCACTGGTGAGGCCCCACGTGGAATAGTGTGTCCAGCTCAGGCTCCCTGGTTCAAGACGGAGGAGGAGCTACTGGAGAGAGTCCAGTGCAGGGCCACTGAGGTGATTAAGGGCCTGGAGCACCTTCCATGTAAGGAAAGGCTGTTCAGGCTGGAGAAGAGGAGGCTGAGTGGGGATCTGATCAATCCTTATAAATATTTAAAGTGTGGGTGTTGGGAAGAGGGGGCAAGGCTCTGCTCAGTGGTGTCCAGTGACAGGACTGGGGCAATGGTCATAAACTGGAAAACAGGAGGTTCAATCTCAGCATGAGGAAATAGTTCTTCGCTGTGGGGGGACTCAGCCTGGACCAGGCTGTCCAGAGAGGTTGTGGAGTCTCCTTCTCTGGAGACTTTCAGAAGCCACCTGGACTTGTTCTTGTGTGATCTACTCTGGGCAATCCTGCTCTGGCAGGGGGGTTGGACTCTGATCTTTAGAGGTCCCTTCCAACCCCTACCATCCTGTGCTTATGTACCTGGAGCTCTTGGATTTGGCCTGCCCT
Source organism: Todiramphus chloris collaris (assembly GCA_025345505.1). Taxonomy (NCBI): domain Eukaryota; kingdom Metazoa; phylum Chordata; class Aves; order Coraciiformes; family Alcedinidae; genus Todiramphus; species Todiramphus chloris. The sequence continues at coordinate 807,969 of JANVCC010000261.1, forward strand.
TTCCTACAGAATTAGACATGATTGTTTTCTCAGGTACAGATGCTTAACCAATAATCTGGCACGCAGCTTGAGTGTTGGTAGGAATGTGGATGGGGGGGCCTGGGGCTGGCAGGCTTTGCTGAGGAGGACAGGCAGCACCTCCAGGGTTAATGCCCACTGCTGACCTGGGCAGTGCCCTGTGAGCTGCACAGGGCTCACACCTTGGCCTGGAGGGTGGGTTTATCTGCAGATGTCTTCACAGCATGGAACCCTGTCAGTGAGAGCAGAAGTGCAGTGTGTCCATGCCAACACAATATTCCTCAGGAGTGAGCACATCTGCCTTGCCTTGAAGGGCAGCTGGCCTGAGAGGAGGTCACTAGTACTGCAGGGCACCTGGACACAGACCACCAAGCGTGGTGCTTGGTACCCCTGAACCCTAGGACGAGGTCACTAAGCAGCCGTGTGTACCCTTGGATTGGTTGTCAGTGGATTAGAAACAAGGGTATCTAAAAGGCAGCAACTTTCAACCTTCGGGTGAAGGTATCTGGTCCCACACTTTATTTCCTCCTGACACCAAAAGAGCACTGAGGGAAGAAGGGAAGCTAACAAGCCTAGCTTCTTTTCCTGTGGACTCTGTGTGTGCAGCATTAAAGACCTCTGCAGATAGCTGTGAGTCTGGACAGGCAAAAAAAAATGGGAAGAGGGCAGAGAGTGAGAGAGAGATCGGTCTTTAATGGCACGTTAGGTTACTGATGGAATTTCTAACCCCGAGGAGAAGTGCCCACCTCAGAGCAGAGGTGGGTAGTGTTACTCAACGCTAACTGCTCCCTTCTGCATAGTGCATTTTTATTTTGCTGTTCAGGTCTAAGACAAGCTGTTAAGTGTGGTGAGTAGCTGGGAAGAGCAGCGTGGCTCTGCTGAGCACAGCTGCCAAACCTGGAGCAGGCCACAGGAGAGAGGTTCTTTTCTCAGGGGCAGAAATGTGGTCTGACACAGCTTTTTTTATCAAAGGGAAGGATTTTTTTCAGGAGGAAGTTTGGCTGGGAAGACATTGGATAACATTTTATTATTTATTTTATTTTATTTTATTGTATTTTATCTTATTTTATTTTATATTTCCCCCCAGCATAGTGGGAAGTCCTGTATAAATGTGTTTTCCATGAAGATAATAGTCCTGCTTCTGCCCCTTCTCTGGAGAGAACGTTAGTAGCTGTAGATGTGGGGAATAACAAGTTGACTAAAATGCTTTTTATCTGAGCAAGCTGGCAAACACATCCTGCATGCTCACAGCCAAGGAGCCATTTGCTCTTGATTTATCACAGAATCACTAAGGTTGGAAATGACCTTCAAGATCATCAAGTCCAACTATCTACTAAACATTCTCATGGCCATTAACCCATGGCCTGAAGTGCCACATCTGGATGTTTTTTGAGCCCCTGCAGGGATGGTGATTCCACCCCCTCCCTGGGCAGCCTGTTCCAAGGCCTCACCACTCTGCCAGTGAATTGTTCCTGATATTCAACCTAAACCTGCCCTGGTGCAACTTCAGCCCATTGCCTCTTGTCCTTTCACTGGTTACCTGGGAGAAGAGACCAACCCCCACCTCACTCCAACCTCCCTTCAGGGGCTGTAGAGAGCAAGGTCTCCCCTCAGCCTCCTCTTCTCCAGGCTAAACAACCCCAGCCCCTTCAGCCTCTCCTCAGGAGACATTTTCTCCAGACCCTTCCCCAGCTTCGTTGCCCTTCTCTGAACTCACTCCAGCCCCTCACTGTCTTTATCCTGCAGCGCCCAAAACTGACCCCAGTGCTCAAGCTGTGGCCCCACCAGTGCCCAGTACAGGGGCAATGTGTCTTATGCCATAGAGCAGGCAAAAAGTTTGGTTTTTTTTTTTTTTTGGGTTTTTTTTTTTTTTTTTTGGTTTTTTCTTCTTTGTTTTCTGATTTATTCTGAAGTTTCTCTCGACCATTTCCAAGCCATTAGGTTGTAGCTGAATTAAAGCACCGCCTTTGCTTTTGGTGAACACTTTGTGTAATGGGAGCTATTTGTTTGTGTTCCAGCTTAAACTTGGATATTTTTGTTTAAACATTAAGAACCTGCATGTGTCATAGGTAAATTAATAAAGGTGAAGAAACAAGTCGTCTTCTAATTGAGGCCATTAGACTGGGATTTGTTAGACTTCGTTTCCATGGGTTTCCTGTGAGTCTTTACTCAAGTCTCTTATTTCTGTCTTTCCTCTCTTTCCTATGTGTGAAATGAGAAATGCTTGAGGGGTACTAAAAGTAATCTGCTGGTGTACGTAAAGAAGCCCACAAAAGCATGAGTGAGCTCCTGAGGAGCTGAAATGCCTCCCCTGCCAGCCAGGCCCCCAGTGCTGTACCGGCTCAGATTGGTGCTTTCCTGATGAAAAACTAAAACCTGGTGCTAGTCCTGCTTCATTGTCCTGCCAAAGTCCAAACAGGCATAAAATGATCTATATCTTCCACCACTCAAGCAGTGGGAATTACTAACTAGTAATTACATACAAATGTATATTTTATTATACTTGAAAAGTAATCATTGATCATTATTTGCTTATTCAAGCTATTAATAGAAGAAAGACATTGAGTGAGCTGACAAAATGCCAGCGTTTTAGTGTCAATGTTCTTCTGAGATTCTCTCAGTCTGATCTTATCAGTGTGCTGAAGCATTTTAGTAACCACTCTGAAACTTGACCTGCCACAGCCAGTGGATGTCACTGCAAGCATTGGAGTGAGGGAAGAAAATTTGGGGAGAAAGCATAAAAAGTTCAAGTGTAAATTTTAAGCCGGAAGGAAATACAGAAAAATAGATGGATTTAATCCTTGCTTAGTAGCTGTGCAGTTGCCAAGAGGTTTCTTGGAGATGCTTTAGAAGGGTTTGAAATGATTTTTTAAAAAATAAAATAATAAAAAAAGAATGTTAGGGGTTGGAAGGGACCTCCAAACAGCATTGAGTCCAACCCCCCTGCCAGAGCAGAACACAACTAGAGCAGCTCACTCACAAATGCATCCAGACAGGTCTGGAAAGTCTCCACAGAAGGAGACTCCCCAACCTCCCTGGGGAGTCTGTTCCGTGCTCTGGAAGGATCCCGGAGCGGCCAAGGGCAGATACCCTGACAGCAGTCATGTCTGCCAACTTCCATCGTCATGCTGGCCCCAAGTGCCCCTTGCTTCCTGGTGCTGAATGTTATGCACCTCATGGATGATGGGTTCAAAAAATAAAAATAAGAAAAAAGGGGGGGAAAAACCAGAGCAAGCTCTCCTTAAATCCTTCAAAACCACTTCTATGAAATTCTTGGTGGCTGCAGATCTAAGGTTACTCTGATTCCAAGTGCCCATCTTGCCCGGACAGCTCACCATCCCCAGAAGCAGACTGGCTCCGAGGCAGATGCCCTTCGGGGAAGATGAGCAGGTTCCCCCTGGCCTGCCCTGCAGCTCCCGCAGCCCCAGGAGCCCCGCGGGCCGCGCTGCCAGCCCGGGGCCTGGTGCGGTTCCCCCAGGGCCCCCGTGCCTCGGGCAGGCCCCAGGGCCTCGGGCAGGCCCTCTCCTGCACGGGTGGTTGCTAGGGCCCGCTTGTCTCTGCCCGTGTTATCGTCAGGATGACAGTTTAAACAGGCCTTATCACTGTGTGCTCAATCAAGGTTTATGAGGGCTGATAAAGATGTCACCTAGTTGCTCTGTGCCTTCATTAAAACCCTATTCCCCAGTAGGACTTCGCCGTATTACGGTGGGGTTTTTGGGGGGTTTTTTTTTGATCTTCACTGGTTTTTAGCAGCCATCCCCAGAGAGGTGTGTGTTGGAAGGGAAGGCATCACGCTTGCTTGAGTATTTCTACTGTTTCTGAGGGGAAGAATTGAAAATAGTAGCTTGGCTGACATGACCCTATCTCTATTTAATATCTTACGTTATCACATTTGCTTATTTAATAATTCAGTAAACTTTTGTAAGTTTACCTTGCACATGGCAGTAAAGTGACTTGTTTGGACTCCTCTGCTGTGCTGTGTTCTGCTGAAGGGAGCTCGGGAGGGTCTTGGTGCAGCTTCAGCCCCCGGAGATGTTTTCTCCTGATAGATGGAGACTGTGTTTGCAAACCAGAACTGCAAGCCTTGTTAACTGAACTGGTTTGGTTGTACGTCACAGCTGAAGAAATGATTGCAATAAATAAATAGGCAGTTGCATAAAATGCACCAATAATTTTCAGGTTATCTGATTGTGATGAACAGTAATAGAAAGCAGACCAAGATTAGGTCTCTCTTTGTCTTTCCTGTAAGCTCCTTCATTTCAAAGTGGTTTTGGGGTTTTTTAACTTAACCAGTGTCCTTTTCCTAGCGATGGTTTAAAATAAACATGTTGTCCTAATTGTATCTGATGCCACGTCCAATTCTGCCAGTCTTCAGAAAGATTTTCTACAGAGAGCAGAATTTGCTCGGTTGGCTTTTCGTTGTTCAAGGAAATTCTGTTATAAAACAAAACAGCTACACAAAGCCATCATGAAAAATGATGAGAACTGAAAATATCTAACAGACTCAAGATCCTGGTTCAGGCAGAAGTCAATTAGGCATGTATGTTTAGGCTCTTTTGAAAAATGGGAAGAAACTGAATATTCTATTGATTCCTTAGACCCCCAGGTCATAGCAATTTGCTGTTATTTACGCTGCAGTACATTGGCCCCCTCTGCATCCTATAAACTGTGTGAATCATGACTTGGCATTTCAGAAATGATTCTTTCACTTTGTTTTACAATTTTGCTGCTGCTGACAAGCCTTGGACTATCAAAGGCTTTAACGCTGGGCATGTGCATTTCATAATAAAATGTTATTCTGTGAGGATAATAACACTTAATAGAGATCAGTAATAAAATGAAAAACAAAGCCTCTCCGCCACCACTTGTTAACGCTTCTAATGCTTGTTTGCTTATTAACACTTAATTCATTATATGCTTCCATTTGAGCTCTGTGCTGGCTGGCCTAAGCATGAGGCACTTCTATATGTCTTGCTTATGAATGGCTGTTCTGGCCCACTGAGCTCTGCGATAAAAGTTACTGTTGCATGATCTGCTCTGCTTTTTGTGAAGTGTTTAATATCAGAACCAATTGTTGACCCCTGCGTTATCAATTCACTCTATCTGTTTGCCTTTAAACAGTAGCCATGGTAGTCTCTAGAATATTTGCCTGGGATGAAGCTATTTTACCTGGTGCATTGGTGTCCGTTTAGCATTGACCATGAAATCCTCTCTGGTCATCCAGGAGTAGAGTATTTTTTTGAAGCAGAATTGCTGCTTTTTGCCAGTCAGATCCCTGCAACGTAGCAAAGTGGAGCCCAGTGTGACCCTTGGGTTTTGTTCCTTAGCACTTCATGATGCTGTGCTTTCCATGTTCCAGTCTTTATTGTCACTGCATAATATCCATGGGCTTCAAAAGGAGATTGAGTCCACTTAATGTATTGTACAGACAAATACCAAAAGTACAGATTTAGCTGAAGGCAGATGTACACATCAGTGCCATCTAGCTGCCTGCTTTTCTGAAGGAAACATTTGGACAACTCCATCTTCTGACTTGGATATCTCCAAGAAACCTTTATTAATATGTAATATTTTCTGTATTTATTTTTTTCCCTGCGATTTTGTTGGTGTTTTGTGGTGGTTTGGGGGTTTTTTGTGTCTGTTTCTTCCATCTCTTCCCTCTGCTTGCCTTAACTAAACAAAAAAGGATTGTTTCTTAACCTCTGGTTTTGCTTAAAGCAGTTGACTGTGGGCATTCTAAAAACCATAATTTTTTTTCACCTTTTGGTATTTTTGAGTTAAAATAAAAAGTGTCTTGATTCCAGCAAATTGCTGAGTTCAGGAAGCCTCATTCACTCAGAAAACAATTTTGGCAGGGTGTGGAAGGGGAATCTGAAGTATGGCAAGTAAAGATACCTTTGGAAGGGTTTCCAGTTTCTGTGCCCAAGTCACATGTGCTTACACAAAATCTGCTGAATTGCCAGAACGTCACTGCCATCCCAAAGCTCATCTGGCTTTGAATGTATGTTGATTTCTATTTCCTCATTTCAATCCAGAAAGTTTGAGAGATGAGCATTAGACTGAAAATCTGGTGAGGATAATCCAGTACAGAAAAAAATGGCTGAAATACCACCACCACCACCAAGAGGTCTGCTTCTAGCTGGGAAGGCGTTCTCACTGCTGACTTTTCCCTTCTGTTCTTCTTTGGATCAGGTGATGTATTCAGTTGTGTTCACACAGCTCTCATTTCAATCACTCCTTGTAGTTCCACCTTGAGGTGGACAGAGATGACACTTCCCTACAGTCCTTGGCATTGGCAGTTGCCTCCCCAGAGGGATCTTAGCCTGCTGGCACCATTCTTTGGAGGAGTGTCGGGAGGTATCGGAAGGTTGCAACCATTTCTCCCCTTCTGTGTTGAGAAGGGAACCTTGGCAAAGTGGAAAGAAGAGGAGCCCTGTTATGGGAAGAGCTATGAGTGATGGCACGTGCTAAGAGCACGCTGCTGCCCTGTGACAGGAGGTGCCTACGCCACCAGTCAAAGCATGGTTGTGTTGTAGCCATGGCACCTGGTGATAGAAGAATGTATGTGGGCCGTTGCTATGTTAAGGTATGATTAGATACTTAGAATCATAGAATGGTTTGGGCCAGAAGGGACCTCTAAAAGTCAGCTAGTCTGATCCCCCTGGGGTTAGCAGGGACATCCTCAACTAGATCAGTTTGCTTAGAGCTTCATCAAGCCTGACCCTGGGTGTCTCCAGGGATGAGGCCTCAACTACCTCCCTGGGCAACCTGTTCCAGTGTTCCACCACCCTCATGGTTAAGAACTTGTTTCTAACATCCAATCTCAGCCTACCCTGCTCTAGTTTAAAACCATTGCCCCTTGTCCTGCCCCTACAGGCCTTTGTAAACAGGCCCTTTCCCACCTTCTTGTAGCCCCCCTTCAGATACTGGAAGATCCCTATTGGGTCTCCCCGGAGCCTTCTCTTCTCCAGGCTGAACCAACCCAGCTCCCTCAGCCTGTCTTTGTAGGAGAGGTGCTCCAGCCCTCTGATCATTTATGGCCCTGCTCTGGCCCCGCTCCATCAGGTCCATGTCCCTCCTGTACTGAGGGCTCCAGAGCTGGATACAGTACTCCAGGGGAGGTCTCGCCAGAGCAGAGGGGCAGAATCACCTCTCTTGACCTGTTAGCCATGCTTCTTTTGATGAAGCCCAGGATGTGATTGGCCTTTTAGGCTGCTCTTGCACATTGCTGGCTCATGTCCAACTTCTTGTCCACCAGAACCCCCAAGTCCTTTTCCACAGGGCTGCTTTCTGTCACCTCATCCCCCAGCCTCTACTGACAGTGAAGATTGTTCTGACCCAGATGCAAGTCCCTGCCCTTGGTCTTGTTGAACCTCATGAGGTTCACCTGGGCCCACTTCTCCAGCTTGTCCAGATCCCTCTGGATGGCATCTCATCCCTCTGGTATGTCAACCACACCACTCAGCTTGGTGTCATCTTCAGACTTGCTGAGGGTGCACTCGATCCCACTGTCTATATCATCGATGAAGATATTTAACAGCACTGGTCCCAGTACAGACCGCCAAGGGACACCACTTGTCACTGGTCTCCATCTGGACATTGAGCCATTGACCACTAGCCTCTGGATGTGACCATTCAGCCAGTTCCTTATCTACTGAATGGTCCACCCATCAAATCCATATCTCTCCAACTTGGCGAGTAGGATGTTGTGGGGTACTCTGTCAAAGGCCTTGCAGAAGTCCAGACAGATCAGATTCATAGGTCATCCTGTCCCTTGTCCTCTGATGTAGTCACTTTCTCACAGAAGGCCACTAGGTTTGTCAGGCAGGATTTGTCCCTAGGAAAGCCATGCTGGCTGTCATTGGTCACCTCCCTGTCCTCCATGTGCTTCATCAGACTTTCTAGATCTGCTCCATGATCTTCCCAGGCACAGAGGTGATTCTGACAGATCTGCAGTTCCCAGAGTCCTCCCTTCTACCCTTTTTTATTTAGTGGGAGCTGCCGTGCTGGTCCCCTCTGGCCGAGGCCTCTGCAGATCTGTTGGGAAGACTTGCTCTCAGGTTTGCCGCATCCGTATGTAGGTTGGTGTTTACACACACTTGAAGCCTCACCAGTGGCCAACCCTGATAGTCCAGCTCCTACAGAGAGCTTGGTAACTCCTCAAACTGGGAGACTGCCAGCCCTTGCCCACGACTCTGTGGTAATCAATTTTCTTAGTTGAGAAAGAGGAGGAAGAAATTTTTTTCCCCATCTGTCATTCTAGAGCAATTGCTCACAATATTTCATGATTTGTTCCTTCCTGACCGCCAGAAATATTGCGGGATCTCCACGGAATGGAACTGTAGGCAACAGGCTTGTTTCCTCTCACATATCTTTGAAGAGCTAAAAGACTGTCGATGGAAAACTGTTACTCTGGAGAGTCCGGAGGCTAGATCCGATTAAAGAATTTATCCCACAGTTATTTGGGTACCACCCTCAAATTGATGGAAATGGCAGCAGTATGATTTATTAACTAGACCCATTTCATTTTTTCTAATTAGTGGAATTTCAAGGCGGGCGAGCCACAGAGTTGTGTTGCTGTAACCCTTGCCCACCGTCTGGCAATGCTGCTGCCCGTCCCGCTGCTAGAAGTGTAAACTGTAGGCTCTGCGGGGCTGTCCCTTGCGTTTGCAACACCGCTCTCCCTCCCTCTTCTGGGGCTGGGGCTTCTGATTAAAGGTTTGAGCACAACCCTCAGAGCAGAATGCCTCTTGCTTGCCTTACGTGCTCCTTCCTGATTCCTGTAGCCATGTCCTTAAAACTTGAGAGCACTCACAGCCTCCCTTTTCCACCAGGGATCGGAGAATCTGCAATAAGCCAGCAGCACAAAATCTATCTAAGATCTTTACGGTGTGTCCCAGCAGAGCCACCTCCTCTCCCCTGTGACCAGGAACGATGAATGACCTGTGCGAGATGCCTGATGATCAACAAACTAGAATTGTTTGGGGAAAAGAAAAAGAAACAGGTGAGCAGAGAGTGGTTACAAAAAGCCAAGGAACACCCTACAGTTGCTTCCCCCCCTCTGATTAGAGGTCCTGCTCCAGTGCAGTTGTGGCAGTGGAGCCCAGTCTGGGAGAAGGCTTGTGGCCGTGTCAGATGTAAAGGGGTTTTCGGGGTCAAAGCCAGTACCTGTATGTTATTCCATGTAAATAAATCACGCCTGTCAAATGCATATGGTTTGCTGCTGGATCCTGGGGGAGTAGGGGAGTAATTTAGCACAGCTGGATCCTTGTTCAGCTTCTAAACTGGTTTTAATGGTTTAAAAAAAAAAAAAAGGTTCCTAAATCGCTGTCTTATGGAGAAGCAGGGTGTGCCAGAGTGCAAATGTGTCACTTTAATTAAAAACTCTGCTCTCTCACCTTCCAAAACATCCCTGTTCCCTCTAAGGAAGGGGTTGTTCGCTAACCTGAGCGAGCAGCTGCTGGCTGCCGCAGGGCTGGCCGGTGGTCCTGGCGGGGTTAGCTGGGGCAAGCAGGGTTCCCCTCTCACTGCTCCTCTGAAACCTCTTCCCTCGCCGTGACCCGAGTCCCTGCCGTGTCTGGAGGCTGCACTAGTCACTGCTGCAATAACTACTCCTTCACAAGGTGCCTAAAGGCTCTCTAAGGGCCCAACTCAACCTAAGTTGAGGACCCATTGGAGATGTTGGGATGCCAAGAACTGCTGCGTTGATGTTTGTAACCTCTGTGCTTAATGGGCCAAGTCATTTCACCACCACCCTCCTCAGTGAAAGAAACGGGGCTTTTGTGAGATGCTTCATCGCTTTGGTGCTTATGGTCCACGTAAGGAAGGGACCTGCCATGGCCTGGGTGCTGCAGCCCGTGTGCTTAGAAACTGTGAACAGGCTGTGAATAGCTGTGCCTTCAGCTCAGCTATCTGAGGAAAAGTAGGACCCAGTTCTGGTGTTCAATCTGCATGTCTAGCAGCAGCCCAGCAGTTGCTCTCAGCTGGAAGACTCCTGAATGGCGGCCAGCCCAACAAAATGTGTGTGAGCACAAGTGCCAAAGATTTGGTTTCTCCTCGATTTCTCTGGTAGGTTCTGGCAAGGGGGAGTCGGAAGAAAATCGTGTGGCCCGAGGTACATGGAGAACGTGGGCCCTTGTCAGATATATACCCCCTGTTAAAAATGCAGATTGATAACTAAACACTGAAACAATAGGGCTCTGCTAATCCTCTTACAAAGGGTAAATCGCTAATCTAACTCCCCAGCCAGGATGGCTGCCTCGCCCTAACAATAGCTGCATTTATACCTTATGTTTTACCTGTAAACTGGCATGTAGTGAATTGGGAAGGGCTTCAGCTCACCTGCTTGGTGGGGGAGGCCAGCTAATCCTTTCATCCCCTGCACACTCCAGGAGCAGCACTGCCATCTGATCACACTGGAGCAGAAAAAGGCCAGCGCAGTGCTGCCAAATTTGCAGCCACGTTAGACTCCATTGTGCTCGTGCTCGAACAATGCTGCCAGTGTCTCCAGGAGGGACGGAGTGAAAGCTCTATTCATGTCTTCACACGGCAAGTAGCTGAGGGGACTGATCTCCAGAGGCACTGGGCACCCCTGAGGAAGGGTGCTGAGCTGGCTGCCTCGCAGCGACCTCTCTGTAAGCGCACAGAGCCCGGGCTGGTAAGCACTGGCAGCAGAGCAGGCAGGCACACATCTTCAGTGGCCCCCTCCCGGGGTGAGGCCATGGAGTGGGGAAGGGGCCGAGTGCCCTTGTCCATCCCCTTGTCCTGGTAGAGGACTGGGAGCTGGAAACGGGCTGTGTGGTGGGGCACCAGCAAGGTGGATCGGCGCCAAGGAGCGTGCGAGTCTTTGCCTTGCCTGGCATTCACGCAGGTTTTGTTGGTTTGACAAAATTCCAGGGGGTAATACTGGGTAAGTCCTGGCCTGGAATTTTGTCCTTAGCTGCTGCAGCTTCTTTCTTTCCTACTTGCTTATTATATTTTTTCCTTTCGATTTGGTTGCCAGCATTAGATCTCAATCCAAAGAGACAGAAATAAAGTATTTCTTGCTGTGTTTGGTCCGTAATATGTCTCCAAACCCATGAGCCTGGTTGGGAATGAAGGAAACATAGACAAGCCATAGTAGAGTCACAAATACAGGGCAATTTGATGCAGGAGGAGGATTGAATAGACATATCTCAGTAGGCAACAGACCTACGGGGTGATCTTTTCCATGTAACTGGCTTTATATGAAGATAGAAGAGGAAAACCAGAAAGTTTTCTATCTTTTTTATTCCCTGGAGGGATTATATTTGTAATCTCCCAGTGTCATGGGAGATTAACATCAACCTGTGTGTGTTTCCCAGGAGAAACTGCACCAGGAATCTGGAAAAGCAATTCCTGCAGCTCATATTTAAAGGGTTCTTTGGAGAGGGAGGCAGGAGCCAAACATGCCAGAAAGACCGTGCCAAAGACCTGGAGGGTCTGTCAGATGTTGCTGGTCTGTGGTCTTCTCCTCAGTACCAGGAGAGGAGCGTTAATGAAGCATCAGTCCAAACTAAAGCCTAGCTGGGTAAAGGGTGATGTACTTTTTCTGTTAGTAGATTGAATTAAAGCCTGTGGGAAATGGCTATTGGAACTTAAAATCTGCTAGCTCATAAAGACCTACAAGATAGATCAGTTTTGAGACCGAAGATATTTACCTCAGCCAGCCCACATTAAGAGCATCTCTTGCTTTTGCTTTGCTTGATGAAGGCAGAGCTGTCACACATGACACCAATAGAAGCATTACAGAAAGAAGCTGTTTCCTCTCCCATTTCTGTCTCACAAAGCAAATTCAAACTCACACATGAAACTGTTGGCTATGATTTCTATTAGAACTTTGATTCAGACTGTTGAATTTGGGAATTCAGTGTGTGGCTAATGAGCAGCAAATGTAAGTACCTGTATTTAAGAAGGCGGTGTCATGGGATTTTATTACCTACCCCCTTGTCAATCCAGCCTCCAATACTGAAAAAACAGTATGGAATTTGAGGGAAAAAAATATTAAATACATGCAAGAAAGTGACTGAGAGGGGAAAAAAGAGCAAAACCTACTTGTGACAGACAAGCAGGGTTGTTTTCTTTAGTAATCTAGCTGTATTTTTAGATAGAAAACACTAAATTTTTTCATCTTTCACAACTTTAAACATTTATAATATTTTAATTTCTCTTCTCACATTTGAATTCCGCTAAAATTATTGTTTAACATGGGTAAGGAACTAGCTAAAAAGACAACAGCAGTGACTTATAGGGGAAAAAGAAATAATTGATTTGATGGAGTTTTCTGGGCAGAGTTTCATAAAAATCAACCTGGTAACCAAGTTGCAGTAAGGTTTTTTTGTTTTACCAAGCATCAATGTAAGAGCATGCTGATGAACTGGAGTTGGGAAACATTATTCATGAAGAGCAGAACTTGGATCTTCACAAGGAGAACAAAATAATCACAGTAGCAGAAGTGATGTGAAATGTGATACTGCAGAAGATAAGATCTCACAGCCTTTCGGGAGAAATAACAAACATTTTGGCAACGAAGTGAAGCCGAAGGGTTCAGAGGAGGTGAAAGCCGGGGTGCTGCAGTGACTCAGAGGAAGTCTGAGCTGGATGCAGTTACTGATCCAGCCCTTCCCAAGGGGAGAGGGGAGCGTTGCAGTCGTACTATAGTGAGACAGAGAGACCTCGTGCCAAATGCCGTATGCAGCCCTGGGCAGCTGCCTTTGTAGGAGCATTAAAGGAGAGAAAAAGCCTGTGCTGAAGGGAGGTGTAGCACGGGGCTAGCAGAGCAAGCAGGAGGCTGGGAAACCTGTCCTGGGAGAGGCTAAACCAGCTGTACTCACATTCAGTAACTGCTTAAGGTGAAAGGTGCAAAGTAGAATGAGCAACTGGAATGGAAGGATGAGTAGAAGAAAAAAAAAATAGTCTGAGTTTAAGGAACATACCTGAGTATAAATTATGTTAGAGAGCCATGAACTGCAGATTTAAGAGGAAATTCCCCCCAGTTGAGCAGTGAGGTTCTGGATGAGCCTTCCAAGATGAGCAGCTTAGCCTGAAGAACACAGAGTGTTCAGCAGATGCATTATCAGATGGGCAAAGACAGCAGGCAGTGCGGCTGGCATTCATTGTTGCAGGGCTGCTTAGGAAAGAAGGGCAGGAGCCAGTCATGAGCTGAATCAACTGTGCTGGAAGGACAGAAAAGATGTGAAAGCTTTAGGTCAGATAATGCTTGTCTGGGGTCTTCTCTGCTGGGAGAGTGGTATTTGGCAGCTCAGAATAAACATAGTCCAGTCTACTGGAGGGTAAGTACTTACCTGGTGGTGAAGAGACACCTGGGGGAAGTGATGGAGGAAGATGGTAGATTTTATTTCTGTATTCTTTTATACAAACACACACATAAATATATAGCTTTCATGAAGAGCCTCGATGTGTCTGAGCAAGGAAGGTATTCCTGCTTCAATAGGGGATTTCAGTCCCAGAAATGCTGTCTTAAGTTTTGCAGAGCAAAGACGAAGCACCTTGCCTTTCTCATAGCCATCCTGGCTTGCAGTAGTCAGGGGCAGGCGTTATCTCTGAGGTTGTTGAGAGCAACAGCCCCTGTTCAGTCTTCTGGGAGGTGTAGATCTCCATGTGGAGTAAGGTGAGAACCAAACACTGGTTGAGCCCATGCTTGGAGCTTGTGAGACTTGCAGTCTCCCCACCTAAGTGGCCTTTTGGTCTGGGAGCACAACCGTGTTGAAACCTCCTGTGAGACCCACGGGACTTCTGCTAAGAGAGCAACTGAACAAAGGTCAGCCTCAGAAAGGGGCGGGGGGGGGGGGACCCAACAACAAGAAACTGTAAAACCTGTGGGAACAATCGCGGAAGGAGAGGAAGGAAAAGTGTTTCCTGGAAAATAAAGAACCTCATTGAACTTTCTGTAGCCCAGACACCCAGAGTCAGCGCTGCTATGTTAGAAAACCTTAATTCAGCAAAAATGGGGAAGAAAAAGTCAAACACTGGAGGAGTGTATGGTAACGAGTGGCCCTTGTGTCGTCTCCTTCAACTCCCAGCTGTGCTGCAGGGGGATGCTGTGTGCAGCGAGCCCTGTGACCAGGCTGCTTTGTCTCTAGGCAGAGAAGTGAGGGGGAAACGGGTGGCAGGGAGCTGAGGTGTCCTGCTCTGGATCATCCAGGAGGGGAGGACGGTTGGCAGATGAAGCTGGCCGACAGAATGCGGCCGTTCGGCAGCCCAGGGAGAGACTCAGAAGCGACCCTGGGAGAATTTGACTGCCGTATGAAACATTGACTCGCGTGAGGCCGGAGCCGCAGTGACCTGGAGGGTGGTTTGTGATCCAGCTCCGAAGTGATGAATCTCCAGTTCCCGTGCGTGGCAAAAGCCACCTGATAGAGCAGCGGTAGAGGGCGTGACCTGGAGCCACGTCCTCCTGGGCTGGGTCTGCGCGTGGCGGCCTGAGTCCCTGCTTGCTGTGGGAATAGCCTTCTGCACGGCAAGGTTAGCAGCCCCTCCTCCCTGCTGAACTCTTCCCACCCGCAGACCCCAGTAGCATCACTGGTTGCTAACTGGTGCGTGTGTTCAGTTTCTTCTCTTGAGAAAGGAGCAGCTGAAGGGTTTTGGTAAAGGATTGCTCCCAACCTGGTCCACACCAGGTAAACAGCTTTTGCCTCCGATCACAAGTGGCATCAAACCAGACTATCCTGTTACCTTTTTTACTGCTGTCACTTCGTTTTGATCACTCCAAAAAATATGCAATATTTTTTAGGAAATAGATGGAATTTTAAATATGTATCAGATGTTTAAGCCAGATGCTTATTGAGTCAATGAATCATTTGCAATTGAGCAATATTTGCTCTCTCCACATGGTACTGAGATCAGGAGTGCTTTTGTTACTGAGCATATGGAGGAACAAGTCACTGGGAACAGAAAGAACTGAGTCAGATTCTCATCAGCTCTCGATGGAGTGGATTCTCTGAGCTTTGGCTGTTCCATGAGGGAACCACACTGGTCTCTTCTGGTCTCTTTCTACCCTCCTCTTCCTTGTTCTCCCTTTTATGCAGCTGTTTATTTTTCACTGAACATGGTAATTGAGTTCACTTTGTCAAATTTGGTTTGCCCGAGTGCCAGCTCCATAGGATGCTGAGCTAAATACAAAGTGGTGTCAATCTTGCAGCTGATTTGTGCTGATAACATAAATAAGGGGGACTGTCTAGAACTCTGTGAATATTGATGGGAATTGGGAGATCTGTCCCCTACTCAGCAATCCTTTTCGAGAGTAACCAGTGATCACTGTCTGTGTTGCTTTCCCATACCCCTACATCCAGGACAGTCTCTACAGAACCTCAGAGGTGCTGACATTATAGTCCATTCGTATTTATAAAATACTTAAAGGTAGACAGGTGTACTTCATGAGTGTATTATTATTGCCCCAGCCAGGGCTGCAGAGAAAGTTTTTGAAGGATTCCAATATCCATCTGTATCCCAAATTACTGCTGGATAATGAGAAGGTGAAAAAAAAGATCTTTAAGAAGTGTGTGTGGAATTTGATGGGTTATCCACATAGGTTCAAAATGCCATTACTCTGTTCTGTGTCCTAGATGAAACAGCATTCAATTTTTTTCTTGCAGACATTGCTGTTGATTTCTATTCATGGGCTTTGGGAGTCAGGAGGGCCACTGCTCTTTCGTGCCACTCAACTGAAACTACCTGCAAAGTTTTGGCCAAAAATTGTGTTTGGGTTGTCAAGAACCCAAGAGCCTTAAGGACTCTGGCAACGAGGAGGGTAACAAGTGTTGCATTTATCTAGCTTGCTGGCTTAGTTCTGTGGATAGTTCCTGGATGCTCTTTGGGCAGTAGGTCACGTAAGCATTCCCCCAGAGCTGCCTGCCCAACAGGAACCCGTGGAAGCATCAGACGTGTGCCGGCTGAAATGCTCTGGGGTTTGCAGCAGGCTCTTTACTCTGAGCTCATGCATGAAGCAACATCCCAGACTGGAGCTGGACCAGAAAGGAGAAGCTAGACAATGTGGTAAAGTTGATGTTTTGAAACTATTTCCACTTATTTAAGTAAATCTATTACCTGTTTGAATACCTGGAAGTAATCCAGAACTTCACCAGTTTATAATTTTCTCTTGTCTGCTACCCCTGCTTTATTTTCCCAGGCCTAGTAGCTGCTGTCTTGAAATGTTCTCACTCAGAAGGCAGAGAGGTCCCTCTTTCCACGCTGTCTTCGTCGCTGCAATAGCAGGACGGGTACTCTGCTGTTGCCATGTCACACCTCCCTCCTGAAACTCTAATCGTTCTTCAATATTCAGGTCTGTAGGATGGGAGCAAAGGCTCCAGGCTGGCGGTGAGCAGCGGTGAGGGTCCCCACCTTGGGGGAAGGCTATAAAATCTGACTACGTGGATGGTTATTGGCACGAGAGACTGCAGGAGCCTTCTTGGGGCAGGGCAATAAGGAGCTGCTTGAGGCATCTCACTCTGGATGTTTGGAAAGGCTGAAATCCAGTGCTTTCTTATGCAGTGGCCAGGCACATTATTGCTCTGGTCGCAAGGGGAAATCACTGAGGCACGCACCGTTTAGGAGGATTTAAAAGCAGCTTGATATATACACACAAGTGCTCTGTGGCATAAGCAGCTGTATTCATTGAACGTGTTAGGGAAAAAAATTGCTGCGAGGGTTGACAGCTCCCCTTCCTCCAGGCTATAAACCAATTTATTTAATTACCCTCCTTTCTCAATAAAAAAAAGAAATGATCCTGTTGGCCAGGTGCAATGTCAGAAAGTAGTCCCTGTCAAGCAAAGGCATTGGCCAGTGTCCACGGGACTTTATTAAATAATAGACTAGCCCAGCAAAATATGACAGAAGTCCAACATTACTGACCGCAAATAAATAAAACACCAGACTTTGACCACAGGTTAAAAACAGCTATTTTACACACAAGTCTCTGGTTCTTGAAGGGGCTGGGGGAGGGGAAGTTTAGTTCCTTTCATAATGCTAACCAGACCTGCTTCCTAGTCAGCGCTGACCTTCACATTTTGCCTTTTTGGAGTGTTTTTCCTGAAAGTGGGAAGTGAGAATCCAGCTGCAGGCATCCAGTGTGCAACTCAGCATGGTGGGCAAGGCTTTCCCTCTGCCCTTCAGTATTTAGGGTTTCTTCTCTTTTCCCTTTTGCTCAGCTGCAGCCTATATATACTTCCCATGAAAATCCTGTGAGGGTGCCAGAGCCTGGCTCAGGCTGCCCAGGGAGGCTGTGGAGTCTCCTTCTCTGGAGACTTTCCAACCCCCCTGGATCTGTTCCTGTGTGGGCTGCCCTGGGTGACCCTGCTGGGGCAGGGGGGTTGGACTCGATGATCTCCAGAGGTCCCTTCCCACCCCTACCATGCTGTGATTCTATGACTCTAAGGCAAAGCTTAGCATCAGAGTCCTTCACCCTGTCTTCTCCTATCTGTCTGGATTAATAAACTCTTGACATGCTTTCCTCCTCAGGTCACTTTTACTAGTGATGTCTCTCACATCTTCTACCATGGGAATAGCTTTGCCATTTTTTTGTTTTCCTGGGGTTTGGGCTCTTTTGTTTGTGGAGAATGAATGAAGTGTAGATGGTGACAAATGTTTCCAAAGAAGCCGATGGCTTGGAGTAGTTCTTTGCTGAGAAACCAGAGCAAGCCTTTTGCAACAGATTATTCAGCTGCTTAGATGGTGGAGACAGAGGTGCCTCAATGGACTCTGGTACAGTTGAGAACCTAAATCACCACTCGCTTTTGAACATTTGAACCAAGGCCATAGAAGAATGGCTGGGTTACGCTGTTGGCAGTCCAAATTCCCACTCTGCATTCCACCTCCACGTCAGACTAATTTCCCATGGATTTTGCACCTCCATCTATTCTATAACTTGTGCTTTTGAGTTTACACTTTGCAGTGGCAGAGGAAGTGTCATACATGCCTTAGGGCCACATTTCTATTGTGCTTTAGCTTGGCACTCCTGCTCTCAGCAAATTCCCTCATTTCGTTCCTGGGAGTGAGGAGAGACATTCCCACAGAGGAACATCTTCTCTGCAGCTTGAGCCATGTGTGGGAGTTCACCTCCCAGGCACTTTGAACACAGCTCCATCCGAACGATATTGGCAGACCAAGGCACCTAGTTTCTTCCCATTTGTGTTGATTGTAGTTGGGTCCCACAATGTGGTGATACAAACCCAATCTCGTTCATGCTTCTGATGTCCTTACCTGCCCCACTTTTCTCGTCCCTGCTTTCACAGTCCTTAAAAAACGACAGTCACCACCAGTGTAGCCTCTGCTGGTCCATGTTTCTTGATGTCCATCTGTATTCTCGCTCTTCATTTAGGATGAAATGTTCATAAAGAATTGAGCAATCTTGGAAAATACAGTCTTTTTCACATGGTTTTGCCCACCTCAGAGGCTGAGGGAAGTTGCCTGACGCAGGAGATGTGTGGAAGGAATTCACTGCTTGCAAAATAGGTGGAGACCTTACAGCATGACCAGAAAAGTTGTTCCTGGAAATATCAGAGTTTTCTTTTCCTGCTTAAAACTCCATTCCCTTTCCTTTCTAAGCCATCTCGACTATGGCTTCCTGATCAGTCATGGCAGAACGTATAAAGGCTTGTCAAGGCCAAACCGGAGAAGAAATCCTGTTCTGTTTGAAAACCACTTTTATCTGTGTTTTCTTTTAAATGGTATGTAGAAAATTAGTCAGTCATGTGTGAGGAGAAAAGCTAACATCCCTTGTAACCAAGCAGTTGAATGCTCTATATACCTGGGCAAACAGGTTGTAGGAGCTGCAATTAACCACCTTTGACTGTATAGTAACTTCAGATTTTCAACTCCCGTGCCCACTCGCCGGTGTTTGCAGAGCATTCCTACAGCATATGGTAACCTTTAGCCCAGCACAGACTTTCAGGAATAAGTGCAAAATTTCTGTCAATCTGGTATGGGGCATATGGTTAATATTACACTCTGGCTTAGCTCTTTATTGGCTGCTTGGTTTTGCTTTAAGAACATCTGAGTCCATCAGCTCCCATTCACCATCAGCTTTAGGGCTGCCCGAAAGGCTACGGCAATACTAAAATACAAAGCTAATTTGCAGGACAGCCCCACGGAGGGTTCTCATTATTTTGGGTGCTGCACAAACATTTTAAAAGCAACAGTTCCTGCTCTGCGCTGCACTCGCCACCCAGAGAGCTGCGTCAGAAAAAGGGATGGGAGGTGGAGGCACGAAGGAATCCTGTGATGACTTGGGTGAGCTGACACAGATGATGACTTATGGGGCCAGGAATAGGCTGCGTTGCCTCTCTCGCCCACGAGTTGCCAGGATCCAGTGTTGGTTTAAATGTTAGTGAAACATCTTCATGTGTAAAAGAACAAATCATAAACCCATAGCAGTTTTGCGCTTTTCTGTTCTGTCAGAAGTATTGTTTTCGGACCAAGGAAGAGGGACAGAAAGATCTCTTAAGCAACATCCCACGAGCAATATAAATCTCCTGAGAAAATAATGCAGCTTCTTCATCCTATCTGATTCCTGAAAGGCTTTCGTCTCTCGTAGGGCAGCATGCGCTTGGTGTCCCAACGTGTTCCTGAGGAGAAATGCTCTGCTGGGCAGGCAGTGGAGCCCAGCTGGGACCCTGGCAGGGCAGTGGGTGTCCTAGCTGGCTTGCTAGTGTTTGGACACTGCCCCTTCTTTTCCTGCAGCTTAAAGGACACAAGGGCAGCTGCAAGGGAAGTTACGTCTCTCTCATGTCCTCTGCCCCAGAAAGGGGTGTTGCCGTATCTGCGCCTCTGGAGTTAAGTTGTTGACTTCATGGGATATTTCACCGTAGCATCTGACAAGTGTTTGCTTCACTCTTCTGTCCCCCTTGAGTAGAGCATGTGGGTGCTCAGGCAGTGCTATAAAAGACCTGGACTAGACACAGTCTTTCATCCAGTCTCAGCAGCCAGAGCCAATGGGGATGTTGCTGAGATGGACGAGCTTTTCTCCTTCTGCTGCTGCCTTGGTGCAGGGACACAACAACCTCTGGGACAGGGGATGCAGCAGCAGTAGATGGTCATGCTTTGAATTGCCATCCATCTGCTCAAACACTTTGATAGGATCTTCTGCTTGCAGGTCTCAGCTCCCTGTGATCACAAGTGATCTGGTGTCTGTGGCATTCCTACCTGCCCAGTACTTTTTGTCCTTGCCTAGAAGGGTCTCTGGACACCTTGGGAACTCAAGCCATGGGCTTTTGAAATTATCACACAATCACAGAATAGTAGGGGCTGGAAGGGACCTCAAAAGATCATTGAGTCCAACCCCCCCCTACCAGAGCAGGATCACCTAGAGCAGGTCCCACAGGAACATGTCTAGGTGGGTTTTGAATGTCTCCAGAGAAGGAGACTCCACAGCCTCTCTGAGCAGCCTGGGCCAGGCTCTGTCACCCTCACAGGGAAGAAGTGTCTCCTGATGTTTCCATGGACCCACTCATGTCCCATCTTGCACCCATTGCCCCATGTCCTGTCATTGGATGTTCCTGAGCAGAGCCTGGCTCCATCCTCCTGACACTCACCCTTTATATCTTTATAACCATTAATGAGGTCACCCCTCAGTCTCCTCCAAGCTGAAGAGCCCCGGCTCCCTCAGCCTTTCCTCAGCAGGGAGATGTTCCACTCCCCTCATCATCTCTGTGGCTCTGTGCTGGACTCTTTTGAGCAGTTCCCTGTCCTTCTTGACCTGAGGGTCCCAGAACCAGACCCAACACTCCAGCTGTGGCCTCAGCAGGGCAGGGTAGAGGGGGAGGAGAACCTCTCTGGACCTCCTAACCACAGCCCTTCTAACCCACCCCAGGATGCCATTGGCCTTCCTGGCCAGAAGGGCCCATTGCTGGCTGATGGGCACCCTGCTGCCCACCAGGACCCCCAGGTCCCTTTCCCCTGCTCTGCTCTCCAGCAGGTCAGTCCCCAGCCTGTACTGGAACCTGGGGCTGTGCTTTCCCAGCTGCCAGACTCTGCACTGCCCTTCTTGTATTTGATTCAATTCTCCCTGCCCAGCTCTCACAGACAGTGAACGACCCAAATTCCAAAGACTCTTTTGCAAATCTGCATCCTAGCGCCTTTCCCCACAGCTACAGCAAACTGGTGGGGAGGCTGCTCCAGCGCTCAAAGGCAGGCACCTGCATGCGCGGAGGAAAAGGCAGTTCCCTCCCCAGGAGATTTTAGCATTTAATAACTGGTGGTCTTTGAAAATAGATATCCAAAAAAACCCATTTCCTGCATCAATTTAGGGGCATCAGCTCCTCGAGTGCAGGTTGAAGCGCTGGTGGGAGAGGACCTGTAAAAGCCAGGCCAGCTGCTTTCCCTCTCCCCCCCTCAGCGAGCATGCAGGGCAGGACAAGAGCTGGCACCAGGTTACCTTTTCTGGGACTTTTCTTCTGGGAAGACATTGATACCAAAGGATGGAGCAGTGTGGAACCAGAGAGACTGCTGAAGGGACTGGGGTGTGGGGAAGTGAAGCAAAACCAGCCAGTGACTGATGGTTTTTTCTTATGTTCTACGTCATGGGGAACATAAAAGGGCCTGATTGTGACCGTGCACTAATTTAAAACATTAAGATGAGCGGTTAAAAACTGGGTGCCTAAATCTAAACCCCTTAAATCTATAGCTAAACCCCTTAAATCTATAGATAAACATTGATGTAGAGAGGCTGCTGAAGTCTGTGTCAGGAGACCCTGTTGCTGCAGTGGGTTTGCTGGACTTTTGCAGAAGCCCTGAGCATCCAGCAGCTCCCAATGAAGCCCCAGTTAAAATATTTTTTCCATTTCCCTAAAGCGCTGAATTATGGATTTTAGAACCCGACTCTAGGCACCGTTTTTGTTGTATGAAAGATCTTGTTACAAGTATAATATAATAAATTGTACTAAAAAGATTTACAGCTTTTTTGCCTTTTTGCTAGTGAATAGATGGAAAAAAAACCCTTTTTTTTTTTTTTTGTTTTAAATGTTTCTGTCAGTAGGGATTGCGCTGGGAATTGTTCTAGGAGCTCTCACCTCCCAGGCTGTTCTCCAAACAAGGCTGTTTCCCTGAACTGGCTGAGCTGGCTCAAGCATGTGCCCTTCTGGCTTCAGAGATGCTTTGGGGATGTGCGGGGGCCCGTAGCTGGTGCTCTGTGCCAGTAGGAAGTGGTGATGAGCCATCCTGGCCCTCTGAGATGAAGGGGGGCTTTGAAATCTCCCTCCTCACAGCCTCTTCTTTTCAATTTTCAATCTTTCCCATCCCGACTGTGCCTGGAGCGCCTCTGTTCTGCCTGCAATGAATGCCATTTGAGGAAAAAGGCAACTGCAGAAAAAAGCCCGAAGCCCCAGCAGAGCTGCGAAATCTTAAGGCAACTGTGCTGACAGTAAAAATTCTGCAACTTCAGTGAGCGGCTCTGGTCCTTCTGGCTGGAGAGCCACGTTTTGTCATCCCTAATTCCTAGCAAGCGGGGAAGCAGGCGAGTGGTGCAATAGGTACCCTGCCGAAGTGCTTCTTCCCCAGCGTGCCCCCCGTCCCCTCTTTCTCCTGCCTGCCACTTTGTCCCACCTTTTGTCACCATCTGTACATGGTTAGCTGGAGAATGTTTATTATATAATTTAGTTAACTTTCGAGCTTCGAGCCTGCCTGTTTGATGTGCCCTCCTGTTAATGCAAAGCACACCATTACTAGTTAATGATCATGAACTGTCATCACAGTCACTTTGAAAAGGTGACAGAGATGAATGGAGCTGGCGGCTCCCAGGGAGGTTGATCACTGAATGAACAGTAAAGTTTATTTAAGCGCAGGCCTGATAATGGCTCTGCATATCTCAGATGGGTTGTTTCCACTCACTGCTGGGATAGCAGACATTCCCGAAAGGATGCATCCCGCTGCCGCCCCTCACCCCCCGCATCCTCCTCTCTCATGGCAAGAGAAATTCTCCCCCCACGGTTCTGCATCTGCTGCCCTAACTCCTTCCCCTCCCTGCTGCAGTGCTCCAGCGGAAAGAAGGGAAACCCCTGGGCAAAATTTCCTTCAAGTTTTGAAGCAAGGAAGAGCCCCTCGGAGCCGTTTCCCACCTGCACACCCACAGCTGCTCTGCAGGCTGGGGAAGGGGGTGGCACTCCCACTGACCTTCCCCGGCTCGTCCTGGCAGGCTCATGGCCACTGGCCTGGAGCGAGGTCCTGGGGACGGGTCTAAAAATAAAACCTGCATCTCATCGGGCGTCCCTAACGGGGGCTGGCAACCAGCACCGGCAGAGCGGGGAGCTGGGAGACAACCCAGTGCTTTCAGGTGGGGAGGCTTGAGGTCCCAAGATAAACAACTCTGCTGGTGAGAGTGACCAGCGCTAGGTCAGGCTAAGGGTCGCTCGAAGGTCAAGCTGCCCCACAGCTTGGATGTTTCGGTTGTGTATTTACCTTCCCAAAACGCAGGGCACGTTGGATGGCTGGCTGCTCCGGGATCGATCTGCGGGCCGGGCCTGGGGGGCACATCCCTGGGGCAAGACCCCTGGCAGAGCTGGGTCTTGGTGGGGTGACTGGGGAGGGGGAGGCAGAGGGCCTCTGAAGGGCAGTAGCTCTCGGAGCAGGCGAGGTCTCTGTGCGTCTGTGAGCAGGCAGAAGGTGCACCAGGTGATTTTTGTCAGCACGGTCCCGTAGGTTCCCTTTCCATGTATGCCGTGTGGGAAGTGCTGGTGCTGAAAAGCAGACGTGGTTTTCTCAAGCTGTGTAAAACCTGGATGGAGCTTCCTCACCCATCAGGAGCCCAGGCTGCCAGGTTGTGCTGCCAGAGCCTCACACATGCAGCAGTCAGGTCTGCCTTAAAGAGACCTGAAGAAACAGAGAAAAGTCCAAGACACTCCTCATTTTTCTGTTCTGACTCCTGAAACTCTGGGAGATGTGTGGCTGTCAAGCTTTGATGTGCAGCCAGGAAGACTAAAAAGTAGATGTATTTGATGAAAAGCCTCCAATAAAAGCTTTGGGGAAGGATACCAGTGTCTGTTAAGAGCTGACAAGTGGCCACGCTGCAGAAGCACAGCAGCTAACCAACCCTCACCCCAAAACTCCAGGGACAGTTCTTCTTGGGACTCAGGTTGGGGCACGCTGGCTACAAACAACCCAATGCTTTGTCTCGTTATTGTCATGATTTTAGTGGCCAGTACAGCAAATATATATATGTAGTGGATGTCCCATGATGTATATGGTGAATGGTCTGTGGATATCTAGATGGTCACATTGTTCTCTTGGCTCAAACACTTCTTGGGGATGGGCCTCCTCTACCCCATGGGACTTCCTGGACAGATTCAGAGGAAGGCTGGCAAAGTGACATGAAAAAGAAAGGACCCAGACATTCATCTGGAGAGAACAAGTAGTCCTCAAAGCTTTACTATGGCTGTCCACATGAGAGGGGGGAGGGAACCGAGGGACACAAAAAGCTGTGTTGAGGACAGGAATGACTGTTTGTTGCATCTTGGGTAGAGTCAGAGCCTGGAGGGAAAGGGCTGGGGAACTTCTACAGCCACACACACATAAATGTCTGCAACAGTTACACCAAAAGAGTTTATTGCTACATCAGTTTTGATCTGTTCTCCATCATGGTCACAGGATGCCTGACAATATTCCAGGGCCTTATCCTGGTCAGAAGGATGAAAAGGAGCCTCTCATCCAATGGTAGCCTCTGGTATATACTACTGGTATGGCATGATCAAAACCGGGAGGTGTTAGGTCTCAGCTACACGAGAAAATCGTATCAATTTAAGTAATGATTTGTCTGAAGTTTAAACAATATCAAGCTTTACTGTCAAAGCAAAGTAAGGACCCTGCCACGAGGGAGCCACATTAACCAGCCCATTTATAAACCGACATGGCTTTTCCTGGTAGACAGGTCTATAAACCACTTGCTGCTGTCTCCAATGGCGAGTTTTCATGCACATTTAAGGGGTAACAATGGGCTTTTGGGAAAAATAAAACAATGGGTGGAATTAATGATCGCTTTCATTGTCAAAAATAAACGTTTTAAGTGAGACGCGGAGAGGGAGGCAAATTATTCTCATGAAGGTCTGAGGTTTGAGGGGGATGCCAGTGAGCTGCCGGTGGCAGGGGACTGGCGAGAGTGCCCAGCTGGGTGTTCACAGCAGCATTTCAGAGCAGGGCCATGTCCTTCAGACAGAGGACTCCCCACCAGCGGCACGCGGGGACGGCGAGAGGCCACGCATCGCTGCTGGCACTGGGCCTCACCTCCTGGAGATGCCTTCACCCCACCTTCCCAGCACAGGGACAGGGATAAAGGGAAGCCACCTGCATCTCACTGCTGCCCCTCCAGCCCCGTGCGACTGTCCTTTTAAATTTGAGTTGAGACATTTTACCCCAGCGTCTGCAAACATTTAGACATGAAACTGCTGCTGTTAACTGCCAGCCCATTGTCTGCCAGTGACAGTTTTCTCTGAAAGTTACTTACCAGGGGGTGGATGTTGATTGAGCAAATGAACACAAAGCTGCCGAAGCTGCTGGCTGCGAATGGTGCTGCTGTTAGTTTGAACAACTTGAATAGAAATGTCTTACCCCGGGTGAATTGGGGGAGCCGGGAGAAAGATTCACAGGGAGCAAAATCTGCCAGCAGTGACTGGCAGGGCGAGAGGGTTGGAGTGTGTGGCCTTGATTGAGGTGTCACCCTGGGCATGCTTATTGTACCCACGCTCCCTCCCTTCCAGTGTGATGGAATCCAAGGGTTCTCCCTTCCTCCCAGTCTTCATCTCTCTGCAGCACTGAACCCTGCCCCCTCTCACTGGCAAAGCCCAGTGAAACTGCTCCCAGCCAGTGGATCCGCTCTGGTCTCAGTCCGCAGGTTCCCAGCCTGTTCTGCCTGTTTCTTGCCCCCTCCTTGCTGTAGGTTGGTTGTACCCTCTATGGCTGGTGTTGGTTGTACCCTCTGTGGCTGGTGTGCAGGCTGGCACGGCCAGCTGCTCGGAGGAGCTCGCTGGGCTCTAGAAAAGCTGGGGCAGAAACTCCAGCTCAAATGTGGCTGGAGGGCATCCCCTTACCTGGTGGGATAACACCCAAAATCCTTCCTTCAGGATGGGTCTCAAAGGATCTCTGCTCCATGCCAAATGTTTCCTGAACCTTCCCTGCTTACTGGAGGGGCCATGGAGATGGGGCAGGAGAAACCATGTCCCGCTCTGCGGCTGTGGCACTGCCACCATGCAGGGGAGGGTGGCACAGGCAGGAGGGCTCCTCAAGCTCTGGCTCACACCAGCAGCAGTTCGGACGGCACCCGAGAGCAGCCTTGCCTCAGCTGGGTTAGCCACGGCCTCCTGAGGCCTTCTCCAGCCCCCGCTGCGTTCTCACCACGACCTGCAAGGCAGAGGGGCCGTCTCCATGAGGGGTGGCTCAGAGGAGATGGCACCCATCGGTGAACTCCTTGGCCGAGAGGAGCTGAGAGCCCTGAGCATTCAAGGCCGTGGGGAAACACCCACCCAAATGGGAGACGGGGACATTCCCTGATCAAAAGGCAGCGCCGAACATTGGCGGGAGATAAAGCACCTGATAAATTCCCATTTGCATCCAATGGGATCTGGTCTGATTCCCATGGCTGGGTCATTTGTGAGTGTGAGGCCTTGCAGCTGCAGACAGACGTGAGCAGGATGCGTTTTTCAGATTATTCTCTCACTTGCATTTGCACAGAAGATGGGGGATCTCCCTGCCTTGCAGCCCCGCGGGAGCAGCGGTGCTGGCGCCCAGCGTCTGAGTTTCACAGGGAGCAGGATATTTGATTATGGGAGACAGATGCTGGCAGCTGATGGCGTTAGTGCTGTTTTCCCAAGCTAGTGTAAATGCAGTAAAACAAATACTGTATAAAAGCAAAAGTCTTCACTGTTTCCTACCTGCAGGCCACACCAGTTTGGCTTGCTGCGGGAGGACTGGAATATCCCACAGCTTGTGTGTCCGTACTGGCAGTAACAGGAGCTGCTGAGCTTCTTCTGGAGGCTCCGAGTGATTCTTATCTCACCACAGTGAGGTCTAGGCACCGAGACTATCGGGCTCTGCTTTGAGTTAATTGCTCCTCCTCTCCACCCTGTCACGCACAGGCTCACACTGCCAGCTCTCTGCTGAGTGGCCAGAGTGCTGGGGCAAGGGACAGGGATCCGGGGGCATCTTTGCCTTCCTCTCTTCAAGTGCCATTGGGCAGCCTCATCCACTGGGAAGGAACAATAAAATGCACCAGTACAGGTTAGGAGGTGACCTGCTGGAGAGCAGCTCTGTGGAAAAGGACCTTGGATCTCTGACAGACAAGTTCTCCATGGGACAGCAATGGGCCCTTGTGGACAAGGCACCCAATGGTCCCCTGGAGGGCATAAAAAAGACTGTGTCCAGCAGCTCAAGGGAGGTTCTTCTCCCCCTGTACTCTTCACTAGTGAGACCTCACCTGGAGTATTGCATCCAGATCTGGACTCCCCAGTTCAAGAGAGACAGAGATCTGGAGAGAGTCCAATGGAGGCTATGAGGATGATGAAGGGGCTGGAACACCCACCTTATGAGGAAAGGCTGAGAGCCCTGGGACTCTGGAGAGGAGAAGCCGGAGAGAGGATCTAAGGGCCAGGTGTCAAGAAGGCAGGACAACCTCTTTTCACTCGTGCCCTGTGACAGGACGAGGGGCAATGGATTCAATCTCGAGCACAGGAAGTTCCACCTCAACATGAGGAAGAACTTCTTGACTGTAAGGGTTCCAGAGCACTGAACAGACTCCCCAGGGAGGTTGGGGAGTCTCCTTCTGTGGAGACTTTCCAGCCCTGTCTGGATGCATTGCTGAGTGATCTGCTCTAGTTCTGTCCTGCTCTGGCAGGGGGTTGGACTTGGTGATCTTTGGAGGTCCCTTCCAACCCCTACCAGTCTGTGATTCTGTGATTCTCTGTGGAGAACATGTCTGTTCACTGAGTACGGTGAGGAGGAGAATTAACCCGTGTTGGGAGAAGTGGTGGCACCAGAGGCCCCTTGTAAGCCCCCTGCTCAGGTAGGCACTGGGGCAGCCTGCCATTTGTTCCAGCAGCACACAGCCACAGGGCAGGTAAAACACTACTGCTTTTTAACACTTCCCTACCAAGTGTCATCACCAACCCTGAGGGCAGGGGGTTCCCAGTCTTCAAGGGCATGTACTGCTCTGAACCTTCTGCTCCCTGCAGCACTGTCCCCATGCCCAGCTGGTGGGAGGGACACTGACCCCCTGCCTTGTGCCAAAGCAGTTAACCAGACCGACCTGGTCACGGTCCTTGTGGCTGGCACAATGCACCCAGTGAGAGGGGTGAGGGCAGCAGAGCCTGTCTGAGGAGGAGTAACAGTCTGTGGGCTCTTGGGTCTGGACATGGAAAGCATCAGTGCAGGGCAGCTCAGGGAGCACCCAGTCTGGGCTGTCACCCACGTTCAAAGGAACCAAAAAAGGAAAGAGGAAATTTTTCCTTACTAGGAGGTAAAGCTTCCATGTCACCAGCAATATCTACACCAATAAATTAAATGAAGCCAGGAGATTTTATGTACTCGGAGGGATGTAATCATCCTCTACTTCCGTGCTGCAGCACACGCTCAGCACTAGGCAGAGCTCGATCCCTGAGGCCATCCTGCAGCAGGTAGGCAGCATGGCTGAGAAGAGAGCCCCACCTTCAGAGAAACTCTTCTGAGGCTCCACACCCTCTGGTTTTACACTGTGTTGGGTATTTCCCTGTCTCTCCAGAGCAGTCCTCCTCCCTCCACACTGCCTGCTGCAGACCCTCCCTGCTGCACACACCCTGGGAGCTGATGCTCAAACCTTCCTGCACCTCTGCTCCCCCTCCTCATCCTCACACTTTATCCTTCTCCCGAGTGCCTGTCCACACCTACTTGTGTATCACCTCTTAGGAAAACACATCCCCTGCGCTGGGATTTCTGCTGGGGAGAGCCAGGCACAGAGTGGTGTCACGCACGTTGGTTGGCACAGCCACGGTGACCGCTCAGCCAGGGGACACGCGCTGGCAGGGAGGCATCACCCTGCTGCTGGCCACGCTGACACGGAGACAGACAACACACAGTGGTCTTAGGGTTGTTTTCATGGCAAGACCCTCATTTACACCTCAGCCGGTATAAACGGTGCCAGGTTTTAGCAGGCGCTTTAATCCTTTGACTCCTGGTACAAAGGAATGTGTGCTCACCAGCTGGGGCTGCCGCACAGACCCGTCCTCAGCCTCCTCCTTTGCTCCTGGAGGTGAGAAGCTCAGTGGGACTCTGTGTGCAGAAGGGTTTTCAGCATCCCCGAGTCGCCAGGGGAGCGGCCAGCACGCCGTGAAGCATCGCTGGGTGCAGGGATGCGAGCGTGGCCGCCCAGGGCGGGAGCAGGCTGTGCATGGCTTGGGTCCTGGACCAGCAGACAAAGGCAGACTGCGAGGCTGCTGGGATTTGCAGTTATCAGGGGCCAGGGCAGGAAACGTCCCACACCACAATAACCTCAACTCCACCTTATGTCAGCAAGCCCTACAAACAGAAGGACCGAGCCGTGGGCTTTTGCACAGCCTGGTACTGTACACTGGAGCCCGCTCACATGCTGAACGGACGGAAAAACAACACGACTGCCTTGTTCTGATGGCAAGCAGATAAACCCTCGCTCCACTCAGACGGGTATTGTTTCCTTCCCACAGGCCTTCTTGCTGCCACTGCTGAGCACATGATAAAGCCCTGGCTTTTTATAGGGCTTCTTGTTTGAGTTTGTGCTGATTTCAATGCAATCATTCAAAAAGAACGTGCTTGGTGAATTGTTAATTCAAGTGCCCAGGAACACGGCCGTTAGGAAAAAAATGTAAAGATTATTATTAACCGGTTAATTCTGGGTGCAAATTCCCACTGCTGCTTGCACTAGAGTTACAATTTCTTCATCTTTCCATGGCAGCTTCAGAGCCAGGGCTGGCAAGGGAGGGGAGAACTATAGGCAGATGTAAAGAACTGTATTTTTGGTTTCAAGGCCATAATTCTGGTCAAACTCTGCCTGTATCCCCTCTCTCCATCTGCTGCCCAAGGTGGCAAGGGTCATTGCTCCAGCCTGGATTTCAGCAGAAATGAAACAAGACTCTGTCATCTACTACATCCCAGAACATTCACCTATGGCTAGCGACAGGAAAGAGCTATGGGACCTTTTAGACCTTGGGCCTTATGTTGCTTGTTCCCTAAAGTGCTGACGATGCATTCAGATACTCTGTCCAACCCTTGGTGCACCCTGTGCTGCCGGCCGATAGCTGCTCCCTGTGCTGCAGCAGCCGGATGGCAGGGAGGGGAGGTGGAAAAATGCCTGGCATGCTTGGGCAGGGGTTTAGATTTTTAGTTGGCTGGTTTAACACAACTCCCTTCAGGAGAAAGCACAGCACAGGTACTCTGCCATTTCCCTGCAGCTCAGGGGTGTGGGCATCTGCCTTTAATGGTGCTTTCTACACTATTTTAAAGCCAAATGCTCTTCCACAGAATCACAGAATGTTAGGGATTGGAAGGGACCTCAAAAGATCATCAAGTCCAACCCCCCTGCCGGAGCAGGACAACCTAGAGCAGGTGAAATAAGAATAGTTGAGGGGATGTGCTTAGAAGAGAGAAAGAAAAGAAAGAAAAGAAAGAAAGAGAGGGCGTAAATCATGTGATTGATGTTCCCAGGTGAGGGAAGTTGATTTGTTCCCTACCATGGGAGTGCAGATGGTTGCACCTTTACCAAAGGTTAGACCTTGCATGGGAAGGAAACATCAAAAAGCAGTTAAATGATTTAAGTTTTACAGAAGTGATGTGCCATTACTGGTCAGAGAGACGAAAACACACGAAGAATATATTTCTACAAGGAAGGAAGCATTTTGATTCAGAGAGGCTTTAGGGCCGTTTTATGACCAGTCAGACAAAATCTGAATAAGCTCCTGGAAGAGCCACCAGCGCTGCTAATGATGCTGCTGCTGCTGCTGCTGGTCCCCAGCAGCCAGTCCCCTGCCAGCACTGGGAGAGTCCTGCCCAGGCTCCCTTACCAAGGGACCATTTTTCAGGAAAGATGAATGGATAACAAGATCTTTGCAACACAAGCAAGTAGTGTTAACTGCTCCTCTCCCGTGTGCAGCTCATCCGTAGCCCTTTCCCTTGGTAGGTCCTCCACACCCTTGTCCCTGTTTCTCTAGAAAATACTGGCCTCCTTTAAATATTTCCTGAGAGGCAGAAGTGACTGCTGGCACTGCCACGGTCACACCTGGCTGTATGCACCTAGAAGGATGTGGCTTTCATCTGTCGTGTAATGGGCTACGGAGTCTTTTTTCCAGCTCCGCTAGCTTTCTGCAGCTGGTCCATATTTTTTGTAGTGGATTATCTGCAGCAGCTTTTTATGTTCCCCCTGTTTGAGAATCGACTCATTTCCATTCTGCTCCTCCCTGCCGCGTGTGCTGTGCTTGCTGTAATTCTGCCCACACTAAATCTTCCTCTCTTGTGAAGAGGTTCATCTTGTTTGACTGAAATACGTGGTGAGAACATGGGAGGATCACCCATGTCCTTGTAAGTAATGAGTTCCTCCTCTTTTCTGAAGCCAAACTATATGATACAGTTGGAAAAGACACAACAGCCTGGGTTCGGATGCAGGATGAAGGTCTCCAGCTCTGTCAGCATCAACATCGGCCCTGCACAAAGGTTTGGTTCACTGGGGCTGCTCCTGCTGCCTCTGCTTGGGCTGGGGGAACAACCAAGACACCTTCACTGCCCTGGGAATAACCAGAACTCAAGTATGGGACAGACGCTGGCCAGGGGGACTTGTCGTCTCAGACAAGACAGACAGAGGCAGGGGGAGGAGGCACAGGGAGATGGGGGCCAGAGCAAGGAGTAATTAAAACCAGGTTCCTGCTCATGAAGGGCTCTCCAGGGCTCTCAGTTGCCCACTAAGCCAGACACCAACTCTAAATAGATTTTTATAGCCCCTTTTACTTGATCAGTGGATGTTTAAAACAATATTTTTATTTATTAATTATTAATATTATTATTTAAAACTTATTTATCTATTTTAAAACAAACTTTTATTACATTATGTGTATTTCTGGCAAGATTTGTTTAGTTTAGTTTAGTTTTGTTTTTTTTCAGGGCACAGACTCAATAAACAGGTAATGTAAAGCTGATCTGATGTCTCCTGGTTGCAATGTCTGTCTCCAGACACACCGAGGGACGGCTTTGCTCTGGTGTCTCCTGAAACCCTCAGGCTTGTGAAAGGTGCTGAGAGTCCTTTTGCCTAAAAACATGCAACACTCTTGACAATTGCCGTTATATGGTTCCTCTGAAACACCACAGGTGTGGAAGAGACCAGGCCAGAAGGGACAGAATTGCAAAAAAGAGGGAAAAGGGAAAGGGAAAGGGAAAGGAAAGGAAGGGAAAGGAAAGGAAAGGAAAGGAAAGGAAAGGAAAGGAAAGGAAAGGAAAGGAAAGGAAAGGAAAGGA
>JANVCC010000261.1:840543-925771 GCA_025345505.1 Todiramphus chloris collaris
AAGAAAAGAAAAGAAAAGAAAAGAAAAGAAAAGAAAAGAAAAGAAAAGAAAAGAAAAGAAAAGAAAAGAAAAGAAAAGAAAAGAAAAGAAAGAGACCCTTCAGCACTGACTGTGTGTCAGTGGTAGGTCCCAGCACCAGGGCTGGCCCAGCATGGGCACAGGCACACCTGTGTGCCAGGAATGCCATGCTGGCCAGTGCTCACCCTCTTGGGAGCCACGTATTGTCCCTGTGGGCACAGCTGCTGCTTCCTAACCTTTCCACTGTGCGGGCACAGCCCTGCTGGGGAGGCAGGAAGACCACTCCTGGCCAAGGAGCCTCGTGCCTCAGGTGAGGACCTGTTGCACCAAGCTTGTGGACATGTGTGGAAGGACATGGCACAGGGACTGTGACCAGCAACATGGGAGGTTTAGGTTGGATATTAAGAAATGTGGCTTTTTTTTACTGAGAGAGTGGTGAGGCCTTGGAACAGGCTGCCCAGGGAGGGGGTGGAGTCACCATCCTTGGAGGGGCTCAAAAACCATCCAGATGTGGCATTTCAGTCCATGGGTTAGTGGTCATGTCTCGATAACGTTGAGTAGATGGTTGGACTTGATGGTCTTGAAGGTCATTTCCAGCCTTAATAATTCTATGGAACTGTGTTTGTTATAGGCATATACATGCCAATGTGTGTGCCTGCAGACTCCAGCCTCGGGTTGCTTTAGCTCCTTACAGCAAAGTTGGGTCCTCTAGACATTTCTATAGCTTTTGTTGCCCTCCACAGGAGGCCCACAGTGACTCCTCCTGCAGCTGCAATCCTTGACCCTCATGCAGGACAGAAACCTGAAAGGAAATTTGGAAAAGTTTTCAGTCTGATCCTCCTTCTCCTCCTCCTCATTATATTAATTAAAAGGAAACACCGTGACAATTGCCGTGGGCAGAGCAACATCTGCTTCCTCTGAAATATCACACAGATGGAACAGACCAGGCCAGAAGAGGCAGAATTGAAAGAAAAAAAAAATCTTCTGAAATTATTTAAAAAGAAAAAAAAAATTCCTTTCCACTGAAAGAAAAGATCAGAAGTGTGGACACCTGAGGAACCGTGGAACCCAGTGAGATGCATCCCAGAGTCCTGAGGGACTGGCTGATGTAATTGTCAAGCCACTCTCCATGATATATGGTCAGCCAGGAGAAGTCCCTGGAGACTGGAAAAATGGAACCATTGCGCCCATATTTAAAAAGGGCAGAAAGAAGGAGCCTAGGAACTACCGACCTGTCACCCTCACCTCTGTGCCTGGGAAGATGATGGAACAGATCCTCCCTAGAAGCTCTGTTAAGGCACATGGAGGACAGGGAGGTGATTTGAGACAGCCAGCATGGCTCCACCAAGGGCAAGTCCAACCTAGTGGCCTTCTGTGATGGAGTGACTACATCAGTGGACAACAGAGGAGCCATGGATGTTGTCTGTCAGGAGTTCTGTAAGGCCTTTGACAGGATCCCCCACAATGTCCTTCTCTCTAAATTGGAGAGATATGGATTTGATGAGTGGGATGTTCTGTGCATGATGAATTGGTTGGATGGTCACTTCCAGAGGCTAGTGGTCAATGGCTCAATGTCCAGATGGAGACCAGTGACAAGTGGTGTCCCTTGGCGGTCTGTACTGGGACCAGTGCTGTTAAATATCTTCATCGATGATATAGACAGTGGGATCGAGTGCACCCTCAGCAAGTCTGAAGCACACCAAGCTGAGTGGTGCAGTTAGTATGGCTGAGGGATGAGATGCCATCCAGGGGGACCTGGACAAGCTGGAGAAGTGGGCCTGTGTGAACCTCATAGAATAGAATCATAGAATTGTCAGGGTTGGAAGGGACCTTAAAGCTCACCCAGTTCCAACCCCCCTGCCATGGGCAGGGACACCTCCCACTAGAGCAGGTTGCTCACAGCCCCAGCCAGCCTGGGCTTGAACACTTCCAGGGATGGGGCTTCCACCACCTCTCTGGGCAACCTGTGCCAGGGTCTCACCACCCTCATGGGGAAGAAATTCTTCCTAATGTCTAACCTGAATTGACCTCTCTCTAGTTTTAATCCATTCCCTCCAGTCCTGTCACTGCCCCACAGCCTAAAAAACCCCTCCCCAGCTTTCTTGTAGCCCCCTTCAGATACTGGAAGGCCACAAGAAGGTCTCCCCAGAGCCTTCTCTCCTCCATCCTGAACAACCCCAACTCTCAGTCTGTCCCCATAGGAGAGGTGCTCCAGCCTCATGGCCCTTCTCTGGACATGCTCCAGTATGTCCATAACCTTCCTGCAACAGGGGCTCCAGAACTGGACTCCAGGTGAGGTCTCACCAGAGTGGGGTAGAGGGGCAGGATCCCCTCCCTCACCTGCTGGCCACGCTTCTCTTGATGCAGCCCAGGACACTGTTGGCTTTCTGTGCTGCGAGGGCACACTGATGGCTCATGTTTTGCTTCTCACCCACCAGCACCCCCAGGTCCTTTTCTTCCTGGCTGCTCTCAAGCCAGTCCCTGCCCAGCCTCTGTCTATGCTTGGGATTGCTGCGACCCAGGTGCAGGACCTTGCATTTGGCCTTGTTGAACTCCATGAGGTTGGCATGGGCCCACGTCTCCAGCCTGTCCAGGTCCCTCTGGATGGATCCCTTCCCTGCACCGTGTCAGCCCCACACAGCTTGGTGTCATCGGCAAACGCGCTGAGGGTGCACTCAGTGCCACTGCCCATGTCATTCAGCGAGGCCAAGTGCAAGGTCCTGCACCTGGGTTGGGGCAAACTGTATCAGTACAGGCTGGGGGAGGAAGGGAATGAGATCAGCCCTCTGGAGAAGGACTTGGGGATGCTGGGGGGTGAAAACCTGGACATGAGCTGGCAACGTGCACTCACAGCCCAGCAGGCTGCATCAAAAGAACTTGGTGAGCAGGTTAAGGGGGGGGATCCTGCCCCTCTGCTCTGGGGAGACCCCCCTGCAGTGCTGGGTCCAGCTCTGGAGCCCTCAGCACAGCAGAGACAGGGACCTGGTGGAGAGGGACCAGAGGAGAGCCCCGAAAATGATCTGAGGGCTGGAGTCCCTCTGCTGGGAGGAAAGGCTGAGAGCTGGGGGGTTCAGCCTGGAGAAGAGAAGGCTCTGGGGAGACCTTCTGGGGGCCTTTCAGGACTTCAAGGGAGCCTATTAAAAAGATGGGGACAGTCTTTTTAGCAGGGCCTGTTGGAACAGGACAAGGGGTGATGGTTTTAAACTAAAAGAGAAGAGATTTAGACTAGCTGTAAGGAATAAATTTTTTACAGAGATGGTCATGAAACACTGGAACAGGTTGTCCAGAGAGGTGGTCGATTCCCCATCCCTGGAAACATTCAAGGTCAGGTTGGACGGAGCTCTGAGCAATCTGATGTAGTTGAAGATACCCCTGCTCACTGCAGGGACATTGGACTAGGTGACCTTTAGACGTGCCGTCTGACCCAAAACATTCTATGATTCTATGATATCTAACACAAGCTTGGAAAGCATCATCAGAAACAGCAACTAGGGAGCTGTGTGTTTTGGTTCGTGGTTATCTGCAAGGCCAGAGAGAAGCACAGCCTGTGTTAGTGAAGGTTCTTCAGTTCTCATGCAGTTCAAACACAGAGGCATACGTTAGAACTAAGAAGAGAAGTAAAATGTGCCAGCTGGTCCTGACTCTTACAACCTGGCTCTTACAAACCCGCTCCCTCATGCCCGGTCCCTGCTCAGGGCTAGCCCAGTGGCTGCTTCCTTTTCCACCACTACAGTAGTGGGACCACAGGTAGCAAGTGTGGAAACCCAAGCATTTTCTACAGCATGAGAAGGGGGAGAGGGATGGCACAGCAGTGGCATCGCTCATCACCCCTCAACACTTCCCTCAGGCTCAGCCTGGCTTTGCCTTGCTGTGGGCAGCTTTCCAGCCTTTGAACCATCTCACTCTGTCTCCCTCCCTCTCCCTTTCTCTCTTCCCCTGCCACAGTCCACGTCATTTCCATTGCAACCAGAATACGCTCACTTGCTTTTCTTTTCTTTAATGGGCCCAGGCTAAAATGTGTCTGAATGGTATTTTTAGTGAAAACCTTGGCAGCCTGGCAGCCCCTGGGCATTTTGCCACCTGGAGCAAAAAATGTGCGTCGCCTGATAAGACTTACAATGGGGTGCTTGGGGCCACGAGTGGGGAGTGCCCTGCTCTTCGGGCAAGGGAGGGTGGCCACAAGGCTGCTCCCAACCCATGTTCACCCCTCTTCTTGCACCCTGCCATGCAGGATGGCTTAGTGCCCCCAGCCCTGGTGCAGAATACCTTAGTGCCCCCAGCCCCAGGGCAGAATACCTTAGTGCTTAGTGCCCCCATCCCCAGGGCAGGATAGCTTAGTGCCCCCAGCTCCAGGGCAGAATACCTTAGTGCCCCCAGCTCCAGGGCAGGATGGCTTAGTGCCCCCAGCCCTGCTCTGGTCCATAGGTTTAAAGGTATAGCAGGAGGAGTTCCTGTGGAGGCCATGAGAGTTCACTGGAAGAAAGCTTCCATGGCAGGAAGAGGGGTATTTGCTGGGTGCAGCGTTGCTGCAGGAGGTGTGAATGCTGCACTGTGTCCTCAAAAGTCACCTTGATGAGCCAAATAAAGCTGGGGACATGCAGAGCTCCCAGTATCACAGCCTGGGCATGGCTCTTTTCCCTCTGCTTTGTCCCGTTGGCAGCTGCAGGGCTGGAGCTGAGGTGATGGTCCCCTCACAGGTCTGGCAGCTGGCACCATTTGCCCCAGCGTTGTGGCTGGCACAGCTTGCTTGGAGCTCTTGTCCAATGATGTGTCAGGCAAAATATTTGCAAGTGGGGATGGCCTCCTGTGGTGGTTTCCAGCTGTAATCAATAATGTTCTCCTGCAGAATCTTAATTTGAAAAATAAGTATCATGCCCAGCTAATGGTTTTTTTAAATATCTAAATTCCCCCTCACAGTTTAAGGGTTTACATCTTACTTAGAGAAATGGTGACAATGTAATTAAATGTCCTGGGAAATATATGCAAAAATTCTAGTTTTTCCAAGCAGGGAATTTTGGGGAAGGGGGAGAGGTGGTGTAAGCCAATGCACCTGGTTTGCTTATCTAGCCTCCTGCTCACATGAGCTGCCTCTATAGCCAAGGAAGCGAGAGAAACTCCCTCAGGATGTATTCTGAGGGTAACACAGATGCTCTAAATACTCCTCAAATAGGCTTCTCTTTCCTACCGACACCCCATGGGGAGTATCTAGGCAGCCACCTCAGGGACCCGCAGCTGGGAGGACCTTTTCCAATCCACACTGCTCTGCCCAGGCCTGCAAGGACAGGGCCATCTCCATCTCCGGACAAATGGCTCCATCATCCTGCCGTGCAAAGTGGAACAATGTCAAAAGGAGCTGTGCCTGAAGGCTGGTGGGTGTTTATTTGGTGCTGGGTACTTAAGGGTGGCTGTCTGCCTGCTTGCAATGGCAGATCCTATGCCTGGAGCACAATGGACAAAGAGCTTGGAGGAGGTCTTCAAAAGCATCTCTGCCCAAGAAGTAAACACATGCGTTGTGAGCCATTAGAAAGGTTTTTTTTCTGTGTCCACTATGAACAGGGGAGCAGACTTGTTTCCCCCCTTTCTCTAGGAGCTATTTTATGTAGCTGAGGATTGTTACTTCAGTGTTCCAGTTCTTTCAGCTCTCCTGTGTAGGTTACACTTCCAAGACCTTCGCTCTCTCCAAAGGGTCCATATCTTTCCTGAAAGGCAGTGGCCCAAATTGGCCACAGCAGCAGCACACCAGGACTGCACTGAGCAAAAGGGTAGTTTCTTTTTATGGGCAATGCTGCTC
Organism: Todiramphus chloris collaris; assembly: GCA_025345505.1. Classification (NCBI taxonomy): domain Eukaryota; kingdom Metazoa; phylum Chordata; class Aves; order Coraciiformes; family Alcedinidae; genus Todiramphus; species Todiramphus chloris. The sequence continues at coordinate 846,353 of JANVCC010000261.1, forward strand.
ATTATTCCTTCCAGTATGATTATTGGATTGTATTTTGGTTTTGGTAACAGTGGGGTTTAGAGTCTTTTCTACAGAGCTGCTGCTTAACCAGCCTTTTCCACTCAGTATTTGTTCAGCTGATTATTCCTGCCTCGTTCTAAATCCCTGTCCTCTTCCCCACTGAGTTCTGTCACACTATTTCTCTACATTGTCAAAAACGATGACTCTTTTTTCTCTTTTTTGCCTTTCTTTCAAATTTTCAGCTCTGATCCTCTCTCCAGAATACCTTTATCTGCCAGGTTTGGGGTCGCAGTCTACATTATCTTGTGCTGTGACAAATGGTGACAGGCAGAGCCGTGCACCACCTCTGTCTCCCTCTCTGTGTTTCTCCCCTTTTTAACAAGGAACCACCAGCAGCTGCTCCCTGAACTGGGTTATCCAACCAGTTCTGAATCAACACAGTACTTTTTTGTTTTGCTTAAAGATACGAGAGGCAGCTTTGAAGGCAGATGAGACAGCACCAAACTGTGCTGAGCAGAGAAGATGCTGCTGGCAAGACAGCTGGGAGGACACCTTGGCACAGCCACCTGTAGGCTTTAGGTGCTTTGCAACTCAGTTTGGGCCTGCCTTAAACATCCAGCTATATCCCAGGTGTCCGAAGGGTGTAGTGGCACCTGGACAATGAAGTGGAGCACCTGACCTTTGTTCTTGGGTGCCTCAGGTTTGGTGAAGGTGTCCGTGCCTGTTTGCTGGTCCCAGCTCTTGCAGTGCAGCTCTCCCTGTTAGGCCAGAAGGTACAAATGTACATCAAGCACAAGTGTTTCACTCCATCGTCTTCGTGTGTTCATAGATGCTGCTCTGCATGAAAAAGCCTTTCAGTATCTATGAACTGAAATTTTTCTTTTGGAAAACTTCTCTGTCCAGGAAAATAGTGAATACTGAGGACTTCTATCAACTGACTGATGAGAACAAATATCCAGGTACTGGAAAGGGCTGCAGCCTGCAAGATCCCAACTCTTGAGCAGCTGCTGGATTTTGGTTACCATTAATGGCTCGTGTTAGAGCCAGAGGGTTGCTCCACAAGCTGGGAGTTTGAGTTACTGTGAAACCTGCATCTCACCTTCCCCTCACCCCTTCCTGATATTAAAACCTTGAAGAGCTGCAGCACAAAGAACAAAGGAGAAAGCAACAGGAGAGCAGCAAGGTCACACATCTGCTGCTTTCCACACTTTCTTATCTCTGACATCACGGGCCTCAAGGTCTTTCTTCTCATTAAAACAGCTGAATAATTGCAAACTGTACACAAACCGACTAAACTTGTGGCCTTCTGCCTTAGTCATAATATGGGATGTCTGGCTGGGGGGGAGATGTTTCTTGGTGAGGCTGGGTGAAGAGGCTGCAGAAATAAGGAGCTCTGTGCAAGACCAGGGGGAAGCATCGCCTCTGCCACCGTGCCTTCAGGTGACAAACTGCTGGGGGGCTGTGGTGCCACCAACAGTGCTGCTGAATGTGGTCACCAGGATGTGACCTGGTCCCACCCTTGGGAAATAGAGGGCCAGCACCAAACGGACTCTGTAGAGCACTGGTTTGTAGTGCCCCTGCCAGTACTGCCCCTGCTTGAGGTTTACTTTGTTAGCGGTGGACAAGAAATAGGCCAGGGATGGGAGGGGGAGCTACAGACTGGGAGAACTCTGGGAAAATGAAAGGATAAGGCATGTTACAGGTGAGGGGGCACTGAAAAGGGAGAGGAGGAGGGAAAAGTGCCCTGAATCAACAAGTCTCTCTCTCTTGACTTTGGTCAGGCAATGTCAGGCTAAGGTGGCCTCAGACCCCTCAATCTCTTGTGTCTCTTCAACGTGTCTCTCTTTTGGACAGTTGCTTCTCAGGTCCGACCGTTGCACATGCCCTTGCTGGTGTCTCTGGCTGCTGTACCTCAGTCAGCTGCTGCTGGGGTTTCTGAAAACCACGCCTGTGACCACCACCCTGCCAGTCCTGGTGTAATTCAATCATTTGTCATGACATAGCGTAGGATGTAAAAGATCTGTTTCTGGTAGATGTACACACCTCCCTGCTTGGTGATTAGTGTTTAGCATCTAGGAATCATAGAAGTGTAGAATGGTTCAGGGTGGAAGGGACCTTAAAGATCATCCCTGCCATGGGCAGGGACACCTCCCACTAGACCAGGTTGCTCAAGACCCCAGGCAGCTTGGTCTTGAACACATTCAGTGATGGAGCATCCACAGCTTCCTGGGGCAACCCCTTCCAGTGCCTCACCACCCTCATAGTAAAGAACTTCTTCCTAACATCCAATCTAAATCTACCACCCTGTTCTAATTTAAAACTATTGCCCCTCATCCCATCACCACATGCCCTTGTAAACAGCCCCTCCCCAGCTTTCTTGCTTCCCTTCAGGTACTGGAAGGCCACTGTAAGATCTCCCCAGAACCTTCTTCAGGCTGCACAACCCCAACTCCCTCAGCCTGTCCCCATAGGAGAGGGGCTCCAACTGCCTGAGCATCGACATGACCCTCCTCTGGACCTGCTCCAACAGGTCCGTGTCCTTCTTATGTTAAGAGCTCCAAAGCTGGACACAAGCATAGCCCTTCCTATGCTACTTATGGAAGGTTGTGAGGCACTGGCAGTGCAGCTCTCTGGGCTGTCCCCTTGTTCCTGACACCAGCCTCACAGCTCCTCCCTGCATTTTGTCCCCGTGGTGAGCCCGGCAGCTTGTCTTTGGCTGAAACTCATGTACCAGCAAGGCTGCCATCCTTCGCTGGCACGCTCTTCACCCTCACTGCTAAAAATACACTTCTTAGCTCCTGTGTAGCTTTTTTTTTGTTTATTTGTTTGTTTTTAACCCAGCTTCAAGTTCCAGCTATTTATGTTGTGTCTTCCTTTGCCAAAAAGAAGTGGGTTTTGCTGTGTGACATCATTGAGAAATGGTGCCTTCCATTTGTCATTTCCTGCACATTCTCCACTTTTGTTAGTGTTTTTGGAAGCGTGGACACCATATCAAGAGCCAGGAACCCACTAGTGCTCTCTCCACTTCCCTGCCCATGCTTGAAGGGACCCCATTACACTCTTAGCATCTACCAGAAGCCGCAGCAATGGAAGTAGAGATTTTTCCTGCAAGAAGAATGCACAATTCTCCAGGTACATTAAGGTTTGGGTTTTTTTCAACCTTTTCTCCTTTAAACACCGAGTCTTGCCTGCTGCTGGAAGGAGACTGCCAAAGTTTCAAGCTGATTGGGTCTTCCTTGGAAATGAGCTATCTAGCAGATTTTCTCTTTATGACAGGTTCAACATGCTGCTTATCTGATAAAACGTTTATCAGAGACAACTTGTGGCACATTGCCCCGCCCCCATGGTGCAGTTCCTGTAGCTTTACTCAATTGCTTTAAAATGACAGAAGCTGACACCGCAAACAGTAAATGTTGTCAACGTGCAGGTATCATTCCATAGTTTGAACAAACCCTCAGTCAAATATGTACTGAAGAATGCAAAAAAAAAAACCCAACCCAAAATGTTGGCAGGACTGAACGGTCTTCTGGTAGGAGTACTGTGGAGCATCCTGCCAGTCAGAGTTCTATCACTGTGTCAAAATTTGTGGCTTCTCCTAGATAGAGACTGTTTATTCATGGATTACTAAGTCTTTAGAATGATATTCCCCTGGGCCCTGCTTCTTGACTCTGTGGAATAATGCCAACAGGCAAAGGAAAAAGAAGAATATTTTAAAAAAAAAAAAAGCAAACTAGATGCTTGGATAGAATAGAGATAAGGATATAATATAAAGGGTGTAATGAAGACTGGGTGGAGCAATTATTCCCTTTGACATTTCCAAACATTTCATGAAAAAATTTCCAGTTCTGATGGCATAAATATATAAACCAAATCATTAATTCTTCTGCATTTCATGTGGAAGATGAAGTTGAAAACTGTTATTTCAGCATTTTGCTCTAAGTAGCTGTAGGTTCTTTTCAACTACTGAATCATCTTTGGCGAAGTGAAGTTTCCTGGAATTATCCCAGCAAAGTCCTCCAGAATATCCATTCTGTAATTTAAAATAAGATAGTAATTGAGGTTTATACTTAGGTGTCAAAATGGTGTGAAATTTTGTAACGGTAAAATAATCTGCAGAATAGAAAGGATCATTTCTAACCACTACTTATGAGGAAAAAACCCAATAATTCAAGTCTGTCAGAGCTGTTACACACAGGCTATCCCTTAGATAAACATATGGCTAATGCATACCTGTTGATAAGGGTACAGGCACATCTCTTTTACATATGTATAGCTTCAAACCTGTGGAGGCCAAGCTACCCTGATGTGCAGGACTCTTACCCTCCCTCTCTTCTCCTCCTCACATTCCTCCAAACTCAAAAGCTGGAGAAATACAGCCAGAAGAAGCGAGAGAGTCGGTGAATAACCCCAGGAGTACAAGTGGGTAGGTCTTGCCTGATGAGTAAGGTGGGGCTCCAATGAAGAGTGCTCCAAAGGAGTCCCCCACCCCCAGACCATACAGGTTTTCTAGCACTTCCTCAGTACCTGGCTTGAACCACTTAGCCTGACCACATTGCCCTCCCACCCCTAAACTCTTCTCCTCCACGAGCAAATAATGATCATCATCTGTTACAGTGTCATCGGTAACGGATTAGATGCCTGGGAGCTGGGAAAGCAGGACTCAGCCTCCTGCTTCTTCTCTTGTTAGGATCATTCACGCTGCTGCAATGCTTTGAGATGTGGGGATCTGTTGAGCTCGCTGCCACGCACACACAGACACACACACAAAGGCAACATTGCACCCTCCAGGATGCTTGTTATCTGAGTAGATACCATTGGATAGAGGCAAATAAGCTCACGTGAAGGTCAGCTGTAGAGGTGAGCAACAGAACTGGTTTCCACACTCCCATGCCAATGGCTGAGTCATTTGGCTCAGCTTTCCCACCCTTAGTGCCTTCCCAACACCCATCTTCAACCTGCAACCCTGTAGTCTAAAACAAGAGGCATTGCTTCTGGAAGACCTTGTCTCTTGGTTGCTTCCTCCTCTCGCAGTGGCATTCAGATCTTCACCTCTTAGCGTCGCCTAAGACATTTGTAGCTGGAGTCTCCTCTCAGGCAGCAGCAAATGCTGCCGTGCCTGCAGAGTTCATGTGCACTCCCTGCCCCAGTGCCCTACCTCCCCTCTTCCTGGCAGTGGATGTGCTTTACAGTTCAGCTCTTCTCAACTTACTACAAATCAAAGCTGCCAGAAGGTCATCCTGATAAAGATAGCATTCATCATGCAATCCACTACAGACTAACTCACCTGAGAACACTTGCCAAGGATGTGCAGCCTGTAGCTTGCTCCTAGGGAGGTTCTTCCACCCCCTCAGAAGCTGTAGTGATGTGGCTTTCACCCTGAGACTACAGGAACCTGCAGCCCTAGCAGGACTAACTTCATTCAGTGGCCCATTTGTAGCTCTTCCCTGCACAGCATCAAGATCTAAACTGGGCACCGTGGAGAAGGGTTGTTTCATCCCAGAGATCGGAGTCGCATTGTGGAGTGGCTGTGGTGGGTTAGAAGAGATGTCAGTGAGATCACTGCAAACTCTGCAAAAAAAAAGAGATGAAGTATGTCTTCCAGAAGTTAATGACTTCTTCATTTTCTTCAGTCATTACTGAGGGCAGAGACACCGGGATAGTTAGTAGGGATTTCCTTTGTGTGATGACCCTGTGCCCTGTGTTTGTATCTGAGAGTTCCTTGTGCCTGTCCTTCCTTTCCACCTATGCCAGTGCTTGTTGGATAGGGAAGCCCAGAGCATCCTTTCTAGGGCAACAGCCAACCCATTAATGCAGGGCGCTGTTTTCAGCTGAACTGAGTAGCACAAAGGCACTTTTAGAACAAGGACCTAATTTAGGGGTGAGGAAATGAGAGCTCAAGGTTAAGGCAATGAGAAGAATTAGATTCTTGGGCTCTCGAGTCCTGAGCTGGTGTCTCAGGCAGTGAGAACATGGCTTTTCCTTGCTTGCATTGCTCACTCCTGCAGCTAGAGTGCTGGAGACTGAAACTGAAGCTAAGAGGTATGGTTTTAATATTCACAGGGAAGATGGAAGAGGTGAGGAGACATCCTGACTGGGAACAAATGGCACTGAGGGTTCTGGTGGAGCAGGCTTGGCAGTGGGTGATTCTTGTAGGAAGGTCAAGGAAGACATGAGGCAGGAAACCAAATTCCTGCAAAGTCACCCTTGTGCTGAGTGAGAGCAGAGCAAAGCAGTGGGATGGAGGGAGAGCTCACAAAGGGTGTCCAAACTGGTCATGATGGTCCTGCCTGCCTGTGTGCTAGGATTAACCTCCTGACACCAGGCTGCTGGAGAGACTGTGAGGGACCCTGGGCAGGATCCTGCTGAGACCTGTTAGCACAACCACATGGAGACAGGTCTTGCAAAAGAGCAGCAGCTCTGTGAGTCAGAGAGGAAGGTCCCTGCATCCAAACAAGGAGGGAAAGAAGATTGGCTGTGACTGAGTAGCAGGTCAGGGAAACGATTTCAAACCAGAAGAACAAAGCCTGTGTGTGAAGTTACATGTCTCTGAAGACATGCAAGACACAAGTCCTGAGGTGATGTATAGATGATGTACAGGCAAGAGCGTTACTTTCTTAACAAAACCTGGGGACCAAAACCCCTCAAACACTACCCTACCCTTCTCCTTCCACTGGAACAGAGTCTGCTTTGCTGTCAAAAGTTACCTGGCACCAAGGCCAGGCAATCCAGGTAGCTACTGGCTTCAGTGAGTGTGGTTTGCTGCTGAAAATATAAACCAGTTTTGAAAAGAAGAAATTGAAATCAAGCAAGGACCAGGAGAGCATGACTTGGTTTGGTGAAAGAACACAAGTGTTCCTTTTGGAAGTATAGGGTCTGAGTTAGACATTGGCTGCGTGGCTTGGTGGTGAGTCAGAGGAAACTGGTTATAAACTTCTGACTCAGTGTTTAACTAGTGCCAGGTTAAATGGGTTGTGAATTGACTCTGAGAGTCTGAATTTCAGTGTGAATACCTGTAGGAGTTACCAAAGAAGCATTCTGAATTCTGTTCCTCTCCTCCATGGAAAATTAGTTCAGGTATTCTTTTCAAACATAGCTTTGGGTGCCCATCTCTTGAGCCGTCATCCAAGTACAGCCCCATCCCTGGAAGCGTTTGATCCCAGGCTGGATGGGGCTGTGAGCAACCTGCTCTAGTGGGAGGGGACCCTGCCCATGGCAGGGGGGCTGGAACTGGGTGAGCTTTAAGGTCCCTTACAACCCTGACAACTCTACAATCCTATGATTCTACATGTACCCTTTACTGGAGCAGGAGCTCCATGGTTTGTTTCAGCAGGGATAGGATAAAATATGAGGTGTGACTGCTGGTTACAACTTCAGGGCCAAATTCTGTAAGAGATTTCTGGAATGGAAAATGCAGAAAATCTGCTCTTTACAGAAACTCTGGAAGGGAATGAGAAAACAGGAATGAAGAACGGGTATAAGACCCCTCCCTGAAAAAGAAGAGGTGAAGCAAGACTGAAAGATGATTTATGGCCTAAAACTGAACCAGAAGAAAAATTTGGCAACTGAAGCGAGGTTTATCCACACAAGTCTATGGGGCCAGATGGGATCCACCCAAGGGTACTGAGGGAGCTGGCAGAAGTGCTCACCAAGCCACTTTCCACCATTGATCAGCTGTCCTGGGTAACTGGGGAGGTCCCAGTTGACTGGAGAGGAGCAAATGTGACACCCATCTCCAAGAAGGGCTAGGAGGAGGATCCAGGGAACTACAGGCCTGTCAGCCTGACCTTGTGCCAGGGAAGGTTATGGAGCAGATCATCTCGAGTGCCATCACGTGGCACACACTGAACAACCAGGTGATCAGACCCAGTCAGCCCATGGGTTTATGAAAGGCAGGTCCTGCTTGACTAACCTGATCTGCTCCTGTGACAAGGGGACCCACTCAGGGGATGAGGGAAAGGCTGTGGGTGTTCTTTACCTGGACTTCAGTAAAGCTTTAGACACTGTTGGCCACAGCATTCTCCTGGAGAAACTGGCTGCTCCTGGCCTGGATGGGGATTTGCTTTGCTGGATAGAGAATTGGCTGGATGGCTGTCCCCAGAGACTTATGGTGAATGGAGTTAAATCCAGTTGGTGACCAGTCACAGCTGCTGTTCCCCAGGGCTCAGTACTGGGCCCTGTTCTCTTTAATATCTCTGTCAATGATCTGGGTGAGGGGATTGAAGGCACTCTTGGCAAGTTTGCAGACCACATGAAGTTAGGTGAATGTGTTGATCTGCTTGAAGGCAGGGAGGCTCTGCAGAAGGGTCTGGCCAGGCTGGATCAATGGGATGAGGTTTAACAAGGCCAGGTACTGGTCCTGCCCTTGGGTCACAGCAGCCCCAGGCAACGCTCCAGGCTTGGGGAGGAGGGGCTGGAGAGCTGCCTGGAGGAAAAGGGCCTGGGGGTGCTGGTGGAGACCCGGCTGAGCAGGAGCCAGCAGTGTGCCCAGGTGGCCAAGAAGGCCAGTGCCATCCTGGCCTGGATCAGGAATGGTGTGGCCAGCAGGAGCAGGGAGGTGATCATGCCCTTGTACTCAGCACTGGTGAGGCCTCACCTCAAATAGTGTGTTCAGTTCTGGGCCCCTCACTCCCAGAAGGACACTGCGGGGGCTGGAGCGTGCCCAGGGAAGAGCAATGGAGCTGGGGAAGGGTCTAGAGCACAAGTGTGGTGAGGAGCAGCTGAGGGAGCTGGGGTTGTTTAGCCTGGAGAAGAGGCTGAGAGGAGACCTTCTCGCTCCCTACAACTCCCTTACAGGAGGTTGTAGAGAGGTGGGTGTTGGTCTGTTCTCCCAAGTAACAAGTAATGGGACAAGAGGAAAAAGCTCCAAGCAGCACCAGGAGAGGTTTAGATTAGGTAGTAGGAAAAATGTTGTCACAGAAAGGTCTGTAAATCCCTGGAACAGGCTGCCCAGGGAAGTGCTGGAGTCACCATCCCTGGAGGGGTTTAAAGATGTGTAGCTGTGGTGCTGAGGGACATGGTTAATGGTGATGGGTTAGAAGTCAGACTCAATGATCTTAAAGGTCCAACCACAACAATCCTATGATTCTCTGCAGCTGTGTTGTCTCGCCAGTGTTATCCCAACACCCGGCTTCACCCTGTGGCCTTGCTGTTCGAACCCTTCCTTTTTGTGACACCCTGCCTCCGTGTAGGTCTGTGTCCTGCAAAGACCTAGACGTGTGAGTTCAGTCCTATTTCCAGAGCGTTTCTTCAGAAAGGTGCATTTTCAGGCAGAGCATGTGTGATGGTTCTCATAAACAAATGATGGTTAAGGCTGCTGCTGGTCCTACAGAAATAAACCGGTTCTGATTCCAGTTACAAGTGAAGGTGTGGCTCAGTTTCTTTTTTCCAGAGTCCTTGCAGCATTCTTTTGAGCCATAAATGTTGATTCCCTCCAGAATATCTGTGAACAAGTGCAGAAGGACACATATGGTTCTGATCCCAGGGTTCATCTCCAGGCTGTGTGGACATCAACTGGAGCAGTACTTTTAATCTTCCAAGGAGAACTGGGCCCTAAACTGTAACTGTAAACATCTGTGATTTGGTGCTAGTTTAGCTGATGTGATTTCTACTAACCATATGCTGCACTTCATGCTGGTTTACACTGAGAAAGTAATTCCAGGCACATGTGGACCATGCATACTAACCCAGTCCAGGGCTAGGCGTGTTTAGAAGGGGTTCTCACCTCAGACCCAAGGTGGCTTTGGACTCCTCCTGCAGACAAGACAGTTCATGTCAGTCAGCTGCAGGATCTTTGCTCTGCACTCTACGTTTGGAAGTCACTATACCTGAGATATAAAATCACCTGTGGCAGAGAAGTTTAAATATGGGCCTTGCCATGCAGGAGATCTTTCCAGAGCAGCACATGCCTGATGAGCTCCTCACCTTCCAGAACAGCAGATCCTTTCCCAAATTCACATAATCTGCTTTCGAGCTGACCTCAAGGTTTTCTGTGTACAGTGCCTCTTCTGCAAGAAGAATGGGCAGAGAGGAGCCTTAATTAAGTGGCTCTTTAATTATTTATTTATTCAGAGCACACATCCATTCACATTGTATTCACTGAGCTTTGGTCAAATCCCAAGTCATTGTCTGCCTCTACCCAAGAATTTATCTCAAGGTATGGCTTTAAGCTGATTAACTCACACTAGAGCAAGCACCTATGTAGGCACTGATATTGGCTTAATACCTTACTCAGAAGTACTCTGAAGTTGGCTAAGGTCTTGTACAGATCCTCTTCTCTGAGAGTAAAGTGTTTGCACAGTGGCAGGACCCAGCTTTGCTGGGTTGTACAACGGCTGTGTTCAACTGATACAGCCCCGAGGAGCATGAAGGCAGTAGGTCTGGAAGCAGGCTGCTGGCAAGCTGGAGATGGAGGATCTCAACCGTGTTCTTGGTAGTGGAGCCTGGCTTTGTTCTCTCCAAGCTTCCAGCAAGGTAAGGCTGCTTTAGAGCTAAGCCAGCAAAAGCCGCCGGTCCCTTCCCCGGTGCGATGTGTCCTTGCCCTGTCCCAAAGCAAACTCATTTGCTTTGCAAAGCACTCACAGATGCCTGGAAGTGGAAAGGGGTACAAATTCACCCTTCTGAGCCACCTCCATTGCCAGTGAAGTGCACACAGGTTTTCTGCCACTGGGGCTGCCTTCCCACTTGGGTGGGTTTAGGCTGTCTCCTGAGCAGTTTAATACTTCTCACCCACAAGAGATACTGGAGCAGCAGCAGAAGCACAGGGCTTTATCAGCCACGTCTCTTCCTTCAGCTTATCAACAAACGAACTCTCAGTTGGCTTTGTTTGACTCCTAGGGTTTATTGGATTTGTTGCTTCCCTTCTTCATTTTCATATTAAAGGCTAAGGTTGGGCTGTGATCCTGCTACTGTAGCCTCCAGCTCCTGAGCTGATACTACTGACTCTAATTGCTCAGCTGCCTGATGTAATCACCAGGAGGTTGTATGTGTGGCTACAGGCACTTCATATTTTCTCCCCAGCCAGAAGGAAAAAAAAATACAGGAGGGAGGGGGGAAAAAAAAACCAACAAAAAAAAAATGAAGGGGGGGGGGAGAAAAGAAGGAAAAAAAAAAAAGACTCAATTGGCTCTAGGTCTGTCAATAGTGACTAATCAGGTGCTGTACAATTAATTATGAAGGGGTGTCATTTTAAAACAATTCTGAGGTGGGAAAAAACAGGCCTGGGCCCTTTACCTGCTGGCAGTGTTTGTGTTGCTAAGCCAATCCAGGCTGCGTCCTCTATTTCATTTACCTTTTAAACTATTGCCCCCGCATAAGTAAACACTTTCTATAAAGTGTGTGTGTGTGCATGTGTGTAAGTGGGTGGAGGGTGACCTGGGAAGCTCTCCACCCTAGAAAAGAAATTAATGATGGAGAAGGGAGAAAAAAAAAAAAAGAGCAGCATAATTGGGCAGTAATTTCTGAAGAACAGCAGAAGATGGATGAAACAGCAGGTGGATGAAACAGGAATAGCACGAAACAGTCTGGGGCTGAGTCCCAGTGACCAGAATTGCTATTTGATTTGCAGAGAGATGGCCCTGCAGTGCAAATGAGAGACTGAGCCCAGTGAGGAGCCCGGGCTCCCCGTGCTGAGCTACCCAGCAGCCACCCGCCAGTGGCTCTTGAGGTGTCAGATCCCCACTCCACTTCAGCTGGTTGTCCCAGGTTCTGGCCCCAGCAGTGGCCAGCATCGGCCACCTGCTCCCAGGATGCAGCTGCCAAGAGCAGGGTGGCCCCAGCTCCTTTCCATCCTGCTGGCAGAAATTAATTGTCCTTTCCAAAGCAAAACTCATTCTTCAAGAAGGATGGCAAGGGAACTGCTACTGCCCGGTGCCGTGCTGAGGGCACTGACTGCTGAAATCATTGTGTGTCAAAAAGAAATGCACTCATGGAAATGGCAAAAGCTTTTAATTAATTAATTAGCTTAGTAGAAACAAGGTGAGGGTGTTCAATGACCACTGTCAGACCAGTCTGAGAACTGTCATGTGTTGAGACCATGATCACACCTCAGATGCCCCTGTCTGGTGCCTGGGATTCCAGAAGAAATAGGCTGTAAAGGCAGAACAGAGGATGCTGAGGAAAAGCCTCTGTGGAGAGCACTTCCTTGAAGATGCTGACTGCAGAAGAGATGTTCTGCAATGGGACAAGGGGCAAACGTCATGGAGTCTAGTAGGAAAAATTAGAAATACCCTGTCAAATTGTTTAGCTTTCTGATACAAAATCTCCAAACCACCTTCTGGTCAAAACATCTGCACTTGCAATTCTGCTCCATGAGCAAAAAAACCCAGTAAACTCCTGTGTCAATATCTGTGTGTCTAATTACTAACACTGCTTTTCACTGTAATAAATGTAGAACTAGATTGATTATTCTGGATAAACAAGTTGTTTGATAGAAAATATATATTAGCAGCAAAATGCGAAGGCAGAACAAGTTCTGAAAAGTCTGAACTTTTCAAAATCAAGCATTCTGGTTTTTCCCCAGAATTAGTTTTCTTCACTTTATTGGCTAGCATGTTAAATGAAAAAAAAATGAAAAGCAGAGCAGAACATTTGATCAAAGCACAGTGATCAAAAAATGTTATCTAGCTTTAGGTTTATGACTTCTAAAAATTTTATTCAGAGTTATTTGCACAGCTTTGTATGTATCTCAGGATCGTTGCTGGCAGAGTTGGTCTTCAAAGAAACACACCACATCACATCGGCCTCCTTAACAGTGAAACATTTAAACATTTAGTACTCTCAACCTCAGTTTCTGCCAGCATTTTGGTGACAGCAGCTACTGTCTCCCTGCCGCAGGCTTTCCTCGCCGTAACCAGATGTGGTGGCTGGAGCTCCGTGGCTTTGAAATAGCACTTGAGGAGCTTCAGTTTGTCGGGGTTGTGCAAGGTAGGGGTTGCCAGCCTGGGCTGGGTCAGGAGACTCTTCAATCCAGTGTCTTGGTCTTGAAGCCTCAGCAAGTTGCTCCGAGAGCAAGGGAAATGTTTTGCCCAGAGAAAGGGCTTGTACCTGAATCATCTCAGCCCCCGGCAGCCCCTGCAAGAGGGCACGTGTGGCACCGTGCCGCAGGTAACGTGGGGTCACACAGCACCCCGGAGTCAGCAGGTGCAGAAACGGAGGTTACACCATAAACCTACTCTCAGGTACTGGTGTAATGAACATAGTACAAACATTTAGATGTGTTCTTCCATCTAATTCTTAGCCTCATCATTCTTATGTCAGACGGTTTACAAAAGGCAAAACTGTGTTTCAGTCACAGGCACGGCTCCACGATTCTTCACGTTACTGCAGGCACCCAAACGCGCTTCACGCCTGCCAGCCTCCACGTTGTAAACGGGACAAGCCCGTAGATAATTAAAGGCTTTTCGTGTCAGTGACAGTGCTGCCAGTCTGGACTGTGGATGGCTGTCCACGTCACACGTGTAGCTGGGCATCCAGCCTTGGAGACAAGGGGCAGCTCTGGGTGCTGCTCCTACGCCTCCTGTAAAGAGCTTGGTGCTCGCCTGACGTGTGCAGGCATCACGTACGGGAAGAACTGATGGCAGTTTGGGATCTCTCTACGTCAAGCGTGAGTGAGCGCACTGTTCTCAGAGCGACGCTGTGGAAGCGCAGGTCGTGGTGCCTGACCCTGGATGCCCAGCTTGTGACATCTTCTCCAGCCCAGAGCTGCCTCACGCAGTTGGGATGAGGACAGTGAATTTGCCCAAGGTTCAGTGCTGGCGTGGCGAAGAAACCCATCGTCCCTGGGAGAGACGGGGTCCTGGTGGCAGTGCTGTCACCGAGCGGTGCCTCTTGGCCGGGCAGGGGTGTGAGGATGACTCCGCAGCCCATGGCATAGGAGCATGGGGCCATTGAGCCCCCTTCCCAGTACGGTTGCTGTGCCATGCAGCTGGCATCAGCCCAGGACAACTTTTATCGTTCTGCTTCTTTCTCCATCTGGAGCTTTTATGCAAAAGCTGCATAACTGACTGTGTGGGCAAGGGAGGAGGAGGGGTGGCCTGTCCCTTTGGGGTGTCCACTCGCAAAGGGGATGGGGTGAACAGGTACCTGGGTGCCACCCTGCCACCCACAGCAGAGGGGTGCCACGGGGGATCTCCCCAGGGGCCTGCGGCTGGGCTGTCTGTGATGGTTCCAGAGCCTTGCTGGCAACCAGGAGCAGCTCAGTGCCAGGCGGGGAATCCCCCTTTGCCAGGGAAATCCCTACCTGGCCACTTCATAGTGTTTTTAAGGACAGCAAGGAGCCCTATCATGTCTCTGCATCTGCCCCAGATGCTTCACATTCCAGCGATGCTCTGCAAATGGGCTGAACCCTACAGCATCTCCACAAATAGGGCTCACCTCTCGCCACTTCGGGGGCTGGCAGCCTCCGGGTGCACACCCAAGCCAAGGAGAAGGGAACAGCCCATTCCCAAGGGTGTCCCAGAGCTGACAGCAGGTGACACAGCCCTGGTCCTCAGCCCTGCCAGTGGGTGCTGTGTGTTCAGGGAGGCTGGACCATGCACAGCCAGGGTTTAGGGAAACTGAGGGGAGAGGAGCAATGGTTTCCAACGCAGTGGCACCGAGGTCACTTTGGCCACCTTTGGGGTTCGCCTTGAACTGTGACCAAAGGGCCAGGTGGTGCCCGCACCGCTGTTTCTGCAGCGGCAGGCTGGCAGCAGGGTATGCCTCTCGGGGAGCACTTCTGCTCCCAGAACACTAAATAGATGATAAACTCCTCTGACAGCATCTTCCAAAGTGCTGATACATGTCAGTCCGGAGCCAGACCTCACTGCCTTGTTGCTGTTCAGACCATCAACGTACCCCACCCCTCATCTCTGTCTCCCGTGTCTGTGCTGGGTTGGGGCTTCTTTCTCTTTAAGAGGAAACTCAGCGGAAGCCTCGCTATTCAATATTGTTTCATATGATTTGGTTGTGAAACAATTTAATTTGTTTATGACTCTAAAGGTCAGATTTGACTGTTGCCCAAATTTCTAAAGAATAAAAAAACTGAAGCAAGCTGAAGGGAACTTTGTGGCATGTTCAACTGGAGAAAAGAAGGGGGCTAGTGAGAATATTTAACCGGAACAGCAAGGCAAACTTACCTTCAGCTCACATTTAAAAGCCTAGTCAATCATTACACATTTTTTATTATTTACCTGGTACAAAATCCCCCCAGGAGAACGAGTAGAAAAACTCACAGGCCATATTCTTTCCAATTTTTAGTAGCTTGTTCAGCATTTTTTTTCCCTCCCCCTATGTGTCAGGACAGCTGGAGTTATACAGATTGCATTGGTGTCTGGATTCATGAGAAATAAAGTGGTAGAACATCGTGGTTGCAACTCCAAGCTGGGTACCTTTGTAATAGTGCAGAGAGTAGGGCCAGCTGGGGACTTTGAAAAGGAAGGTAATTCTCACACAGCCATCAGAAGACAAAGGTTGCATTTACACCTGGCCAGGAGGTTTAATCATCTACTATTTCCAAACATTGCAGGCTCACAATCTGTTGTGTCTGAGATCATAAAACATATCACAAACTGGAGACAAGAGACCTGGAGCTTGATTGACCAGAGCTTATCTTTTCTTTGTCTTCCTTCTTGTTTTTCACTCCATTTTCTGCCTTTTTTTTAAAAAAAAAAGAAAGGCAAAGGACTTGCTTTGATCAGAAAATTCTTACCTGGTGTAGTAGGAAACCACTCAAAACAATTCTGAAAAACACGGATTCATTGGCAATTTTCATTCTTCTTTGTCTTACTGTGTCAAGAGCACTTGGGCAACAGATTACTTGGTTGCTAAAACCTCCCTCCCAGGCGTGCAGGGAAAAGAACTCGTTGAAAAGGAACCAAAAAGAGAGGAGCATTCAAAGAGGAGCAGGTAGAAACCTCTCATAGGTTAGTTTTCCAGGTCCTACCACAAAAATAACTTGACATTCAACCACCTGAAACACTGGGTGTAGGTGGCTTTCATCTGTTTTGGAGGGGAAGGCTGAATTGGGGTCACACTGAAAGAGAACCTGGCTGTGATGGGAGGAGTTTTGGGTAATGTCAGCCACATTTTTGCAGTTTGGGTCTATAGTTGGTTTCCTCTCTACCTGTGAGGTTGGAGAGGAGGTTTATCAAGCAAGATTAGGGACTCACATGGTAAAGAGAGGTTCAGGGAATGCTGGATTTGCTTCGTTCTCCCCATTGCTTCTGCAGGGTCATTGTCCTTCCCTCTCTGCCCATGGCCAAGCTGTGGAGAGGAGTGGGGACTTTAGCAGGTGGCGTTTCCCACGGGTGTTCCCGATGGTCTACAGGAGGAAAAGTGGAAGGGCCATGCCCTGGCCCCAGCTCCAGCCTCACTCAAAAGGGTTCTGGCTGCACCAGGGAGGGACCCTGGAAGAGATGAGGTTGCTTTGCACCTCGTTTGGGTGTTCCAGTTCGGATTCTTCAAAGCACTTCTCGCTGGGAGGAGGACCCGGCCCTATTGAGATGAAGGGCTGTCCTTGCTGACTTCAAAGGGGTCTGAACTTAACCCTTTGACTTCGGTGGGGTTTGAGCCCCTGGCTGGAGTTCAGCAAATGCTGTTGCTGGGTTGGGACCATCATCTCTCTGTTTGGAAGGAGAAATAAATAGATCCTGTTTATTTGTGTTCTATGCTCACCATCTATCTGATGGTGCCTCTGTGCGTTTGGTGACTGCCAGCTCTATAACCTCCCCTGCCCCAAAAAAATGGGGTGAGAGCAGTAAGAGCTTCCCCAGGAGAAGCTCCTTACTCAAGACAGGCTGGAGGGACCATCTGCCCCCGGCACTGTCAGCTCAGCTGCCCTCGGGGTGTCTCTTGCCTGGCTGGGGCTGCCCATCACCTGATAACAGGAGTGGCATCTTTGATGTTGGCTAGGGCAGCAGTCACACACAATTGCATAATCAAGGTCACTGCAAAATTACACAAAACTTTGCCCAAATCTATTGGGGGGGGCGGGAAAAAAGGTGAAGTACTTGCAAAAAATACCCAAAAACAACACCCGAAGTTTTGCTCATGCCACTAACACAGCACTCTGAGCGGTCCCCTTACTGTATCCTGGAAGCATTGATTTAAAAATAGTATTATCCACATAAAGGCAATTAAACTTTTTCTCTGGTAGCCACGTGAAGGCAGCTCTGTGGTTTTCCCTCTCTCCTTCAGCTGCAGTTTCAATTAGATAGCGATGATGTGCAAACGTAAGGAGTAATAGTCCCGTGCTTTGCATTGCTGGCTGTTGTCCTTCGGAGGATTTTAAATCTCAGGGTGGTGAGTTTAATTCCAGATGCCCTTAGGCTCTATTAGGTCTTTCCAAGGCTACTTTGCATACATAGGAAACAGCCAAGCTGAAAATCTGTAAATGAAAATAAAGAGAAGAAGACATCTCAGAAGTCCATCTTCAGAAAAAGAAATTTCTTGGAGAAATTTCTCTTATTCCCCCAATATTTTTCTGTGTTAATAAATCTGACATTGAAAAACAGAGAGGTTTTGCTGGGGCTTTTTTTTTTTGCACTTTTTGTTTATTGCCTTTCCCTGCTCCCTTCTATTTGTTTTCCTTTGATTTTTTTCCACTTCTGATTGTGAAAAAAATTCATGGAGATGCCAGAAAGAAAAAGAACTTGTAGCATGAAAGAAGCCAGGACCAGAAAATGAAGCAGGAAAACAACAACAAAACAAACACTTGAAAATGTGATTTTTTTAATCCCCTCCCCCAAGGAAAAGCTAAAAAATCCCTTTTTCCCTGAACACTTTTCTGGGTGGGTGACGGGTGGCAAGGCGGGTGCAGGTCTGTCCCTGTTTGCCCAGCTGGACTGGCATAGGCTGCATTTTCCATCTGCATTTTCAGTAGGGATGTCCCAGTGTCAGGACAGGGTTTTCTGCAACACCCATCCCTCTGTATTGCTTTGTTGGAGAGGATGCCCCACACACTGCTGGTTTTGCACCACTAAAATCTGCATGCCACAGAGGTCCAGGCAGTGTTGTGCAAGGCAACGTGATGCTTCTTTGAAAATCTTATGTCTTTAACTCTGAATTTACAATCCTATCTTCTCTTGCAGACAAGTCCTTCCTGGGTAATTTAATTGAGTCTCCTTCTAATTGCTGTTCTGTGAAAGCTCTTCTGCTTAAAGGCTCTCTGGGCTCCCTGAGGATGGTTTGATAACTGTTGGTGTTTCTGGTCATGAGAATATTGTGGTAGAACTTTTTAGCTTCTTTTTCCATAGACCCAGGTAAATTAATAGTTTAAATTATCACCTGCTATTCTGTGGCTTCATAACTTCTAGGGTTTGAGTGTGTTAGAAACAAACGCATCTTTGCCCTCACAGTGGGAGGGCTCTTTCTTTTCATTCTTCACATCAGAAGGGGAATAATGGTTTACATCCACTTTCTTAACTTTAAAAGCTTCTAAGTTTAATGGATACTTTTCTCCATCTTTATTTCTAAGGAAACTGTTAGGAAACACCCACATTGCTTTCTTAGCCAACTATGTCACATCACCTAAAAGACAGCTCTCCCCCCTAAGCCAGATGACTTAGCTGTGGTATAGGAGCTGAACTGAGGGCATAATCCATTCTCCTGAGTTTGCATCGTGCTTTGGTTCTGCTCTTTAAATTGACACCGTGGGTATAAATCCTTATGTTGAGGTCACTCGAATTAACAGGGTTGTGCTGCTTATATAATCTCTGATGGGCACTTTTTTTGTGTCTTAAGATAATTTAAATTTCCATCACCTAATTGCATGCCGCAATAACAACAAAAAAAAGACATCGATCCTGAAGAGCTCCTAAGAGCCTGTGGGCACCTTCCCACAGCAGGTATTCTGTTTGATGTCATCTACCAGTGTCTCTGTCAGGCAAAAGAGAGCCACTTTTACTAAGGTATAAAACTTCCATTGCAACTGATGAAGCATCCAGGAGCTGCTGCTTCCTCGCACAGGAATTTGATGGATGTTAACCGTTTGGGGTGGGAAGCAGCTAGGAGCAAGCAAACGGAGATCCCCCTTTATTATCAGTGTAAGAAAGCCAGCAGCAGGCTGAAGGAAGCAGCACTGGTTTCCTTCAAGGGATGTTATGTGTGGTTGGGCTCTTGGAGGGACCCACTGCAGAATCTGTACCATGCTCAGCTGGTGCCCTGGCTCCCCACAGCCATCTGAAGACAAGCAAAGCTACTGGGTGAAAAAAAGGGCCACTTGATAAGTGAACGCTGATCCTCAGTGTCTATGAGGCAGGCTGAGCAGCAAGAGGAGTACCAGTACCCAAACTATTTTAGGAAGAAGTTCTTCCCCATGAGGGTGGTGAGACACTGGCACAGGTTGCCCAGAGAGGTGGTGGAAGCCCCATCCTTGGAAGTGTTTGAGCCCAGGCTGGCTGGGGCTGTGAGCAACCTGCTCTAGTGGGAGGTGTCCCTGCCCATGGCAGGGGGGTTGGAACTGGATGAGCTTTAAGGTCCCTTCCAACCCTGACAATTCCATGATTCTATGATTCTATTTGGGGCACACCTTGCCCCAGAGGAAGGGGTGGTTTCAGCCTGGGTAGATGGGAGCTAGGCAGAGGCAGCAGAGCCCCTGTGTGCCCATTCCAGCCAGTGGGTGCCTTTTCAGTGGGGATTTGCAGGAATCTGACTAAAAGCCTCTCCTGGCCTCTTGGGGTAGTGGAGCAGCTGCGGGGCTGTGGGCAGGGATCTGGAAAGCTGATAAATTCAGAAACTCCTCTTGCTTGGCCGCTCTGTGCAGAAATGTACCAGGATTGGCTGGGACACTCCCCTCTTGCACATACCTTGAACGCTTACTGTCATCCTCACAACATTTCCTGGCTCAGCAGAACGGCTCTTCAGCTATAATTTTTGTTGAAATACCTCGCTTTAAACCTAGAGAGCACAAATGGAGGCCTCACATCCATAAATCAGCTGAACTTGGGAAAACAAATCATCGCGGAGCTATGCCAAGCTCATTTTCTGTGCTCGTTCATTATTTGCTTTTCACTTCCTGAGCTGATTGGAACAGGCCATGCCCTACCTGACCACTTGTGTCCAAGATACGAGCCTGATTTACACTTTGAAAACGTGAACGGCTCCATGGCTGCATTTCCAGGGGGAAGGAGTGCTAGAGAGAGAGGTTGCTTCAGCAGCAATCACAGACCCTCTAACCAGAGCTCAGAGGCTGCCTCTGCTTACCTGCTTGAGTTGATGAGTTGTTATTGCCAAAAGAAAAGCCATGATTTTTCCATTTGCTACCCAAAAGTGGTGTCTTCCAGGGAGAAGACGACAAGACGGCTCCAACTGTGGTTTCCCAAAGAGAAATTAGAAGAAAATGAGAAGATACAGTGGAATAAGCATTTACAAAGGCAAAGCAACACCTGGAAAATGGGGTAACAAAGGAGAGGTGATGGAGATATGGCACTAACACCTACAGCCTGGGAAATGGCAGAGGTGGAGAGGCAGCATCTATGGCCTGGGAGAAAAATGAGAAGAAACTAATGATTGTAGTGTCCACATAAAACTCAGAGCAAAAAAACCCACACCTGGGGCCTTCATCAGGATGTCCACAAAGGACAGTATGAGATGATGTGGTTTCACCAGCACTGCAACAGCATCAGGGAGAACAGCAATGCTTTTTAGCTTTTCTTCTCGGGTTCAGGGGTCCCTGTGGTTCTGGGGTTTCCTATGGTAAAGTGAGAAAGTTCTGGTAAAATAAATTGATTATTAATAAATAAATAATAAAATATTAAACATGATTCAGATCTTTATCCTGCATAAAATGTTAACCATAATTATGTATTTATTAGCAGGCAACCTGCTGGAAAAATTTTGTCTCCCTTTTTCAGTTTCCCAGCACCTTTTTTTCCACCCGTGACCAGGTGAAATCAGAGTTTTTCACTTGCTGTAGCTGACCAGCGCTTCACCTAAAGCAACTTCGCTCCAGTTGCAAGCAAAGCAATATTATGAACGCAGGATTGCTGTCATGAAGTGGAGTTTCCACCCTATTTTTGCAGTTCCTGTAAGTCTATGCAATTAGACGAGCTTTGAGATAAACCCCACAGCCTCCTCCTTTGCTCGTGTGGAAGGCTTGCTGAAGATTATCACAATAACGCTACGTTGGCACGTTCAAAAATACCATTCATTTCTAAGAACACGCAACAGATTACATCTATCATAAAGCTTTAACAAAACAAAGAGCTTTTCTTCAAAGGGCAAATGGGCTTCCTTGTTATTGTTATTGCAGCGTCCTTCTTTTATCATCTCGGTGTACAAACGATATCGCCATATAGGGAATAGTCTTGTCTATGAAATCCTGGGCTGATATATGTGTGTGGATGAAAAAAGAATCTGGGAATGTAAAATTATTTGAGGATTCTTTGAGGAGATTGAAAGTAGAGGAACAGGTTCACGTAAGAACATTATTATAACTTCCATCAGGATGGTATCGTTGATATCTTCTTTAAAATAAGCTATTTTGCCAGAAGCAGGATGAAGAAGCCTTTGTGTAAATTCACAGCGAGTCACCTGTGCTAAGACTGCACAGACCTTCACAAAGGGCTTGAAAGAGCAGCTGCTGGACCTGATGGGATCCCATTTACTGCAGCTTCTGTGACATTTCAGGTACCTTTCTCCAGCAGTGAACAGCCAGCAGGGATCCCCTTGACAAGCTCTTTTATGCGGATAGGAGTTAGCAAAAGTAACCACCCCACTTGGTAATCTGAGTAATGATCACGTTGGCCCATCTCTGATGTTCCTGCTGGTACTGCCACTCACTTTAAGGTAGGCAGGAGCATGTGGCGCATCACCTTTTTTCTATGGGGATGATCACAGTCCCTCATTTTGAGTATGGTTTTCCTTCAGGTGGATCCCTTGTGAGATTATTACCTGCATTTCAACGCCAACTTTTCCTTGGCAGCTGTAAGCATTTTGAGCCACATCTTCCTAGCATCTTTCTTGCTTTTACTGTTTCCAAGAAGTTATCCTGGTGAGATATCCAGGAACTGAATGTGGTGCCAGGGGTATTGCAAGTCCCCCAGTAAGATGACTGACTGCATTTTACAAGAGTACGTTTGTGCAAGGATGGGCAGGACAGATGGCTGAACCTGCAGAACGAGTTTCAGCCATAAATGCTCTGAGCACCATAAATGTTCAGTGGCTTTTCTTTTTTTTTTTTTTTTCTTTTTCCTTCTTCTTTTTTTTTTTTTTTTTTTAACTCAAATAGATTTGGGAAGTACTTGTTCAAACTACAGACTCGGTCAAATATTAACAAGTGGAAACTGAGGGGGAAAAAAAAAAGAGATACTTTGAAGGGCAGGAGCATGTGTGGGTTCTTGCTGTATTTGCCTAACTATAATCACTGGGGCCACACTTGCGACAGGCTAAAACGTTACTGTGAATAGAAAGTATACTATAAGGGTTCTCAAATATGAAAGTGGGGCTGGAACAAAGAACAGGCACCAGACAGACTTCCCCTGTTAACGATTACCAGGCTGTCACCCTGGTGCCAGCAGTCTCCGAAATCCCATCAGGAGCGGACAGCAGTATCTCGCCCAACGTCAGCAGGCTGCTTTGAAATCCTGCCCGCAGCCTCGCCATATTCCTTGCTACCACCTCGTCGTGGGGGAATGAACTTTATCTCTCCACTTTTAAGAGTGTTTGCTTTAAAGATGATTTACCACACTTGACAATTTCTGAATTTCCTAAATTCAGCCTGGGGTATTGTTGTGATGTATCTTGCTCTGTGAAAAGCAGCGCCTTGGCTGCAGAGCTGCCAGTGTTCCAGCGTGCAGAAAGTTGCTCTCGATGCACACAGCAGGTCCTCAAAAGCTGCTTCCATCTGAGGTCCCACCGCTCAGGGTGTCATCAGAGAAATGAAAACCCTCTGACTGAAGGGAGGAAGAAGACAACACTGTCACCCAGTCTTGCAGGAGCATCAGCCCACCTTTGAGTTAGGTCTGGTCTCACTGCTTTCATCCGAAGGACATGAGCTGAAAACGTTCCAGAAAAACTTTGCAGGCTTTGATTTTTCATTTCTCTTTTTTAACCCCGATTCTGGTGCTGTTAATCAACAGGGTAGTATCTCCAAACCAATACGTACACATCCGTAATAAATGTGACTCATTTTGTGCTAATGTGATTTTTTTTTTGTTACCTATGCTGTTGCTGACTCAAGCGCTGCAAGAATGCTCCTCCTCCACTCCAGTGTGAGGCAATACAAAGAGTTATTGTTTCATTCATATTTTCTTGGGAAAACTACCAAAACCTTTATATTGGAACTTCTGACAACAGTGTCAACATTTCCCTGGACTGCCGCTTAATATATTTTTGTTATTTGTTTTCCATAATGTTGATTCTTTTAATCCGTTCTTACTAAAGTCTTCCATGTTTCGGTAATATTGTCACCGTGTTCCTTTTGAAGGAAGCAAATGTGTGTGCTGAAAGATCTGATTATCCTGTTATAAAAAAAGAAAAAAAAAAAAAAAGAGAAAAGGGAGAAGTGTCTTCAAAATGAAGTACATCAAAAGTAAAAGTAGGTGACAAATGTTAATATTTGCAAAGTGCTTCTGCTTTGATCCTGCATTTCTATTTTTCTAAGAGCTTGACAAATGTGTCCTGTGGTTTGGCTTAAACCTCTTTGCCTAGTGCTTTACTTGACCCACAATCCATTTGATCTTCCACTTGTTTTTCCTTCTGTCCAGGAGGCCTCTGGACTTGATAAAAGACTAGTTCTTATCTTCCACTTGCTGCTGTTCAGAGGCATCATTTTTTACTTTTGATTGGATTCGGTTATTGTGTCTGTTTGCTTAGGCAGATTCTAAAGAGATATTCATTTTACTGTTATTGTTTGGGATGGTTCCTTTCCCATTTCCATGCCGGTAACAGCTATATCAGATCAGAATCTGGATCAGCTGAGTGATTCTGGCACTAGATGTGAGGAAGATGTGGACAATGGAGTGACTGGCTTGGATGGCAAGCTGCCACTTCATTTCTATCGTACACTTTCCAGGCATGCTGCATCCAGAACCTGAGCTTACAATTATTTCATATACTGGACACTTTCAGGGGCTCTGGGAGGGACTCCTCCAGGTACAAGGATCCTGTTGATCGTCTTTGTTTTTCTCACAGCTACTGAGCACAGCGCCAGGTTCTCTCACCTGCAGCCCAGGAGTTACAACTGGAGACAGGCAGCTGGCCACAGCGGGCTAAAATGCACATGCTTCTACAGCCCCCGAACACCCACCTTCATCTGCCCCCTCTGATCCCAACCCCAGTACTGTCCATCCCATGTCTGATCCGCTGCTCTCACTCTGCTGTCTGCCCGACCCGAGCATTGCTCAGCTCAGTAAGGGCCATCTCTGTCACTACCTGACAGCTTGGGCAATCTGGTAGATGCTTCTATGAATATTCACGCTGGCCAGAAAAGCTAATATTTGACTTAAGGCCTGTCCTATAGCTTCAGCTCCCCCATTTCTCCTCAGGAGCCCCTCCTTCCAAGAAACCATAAAGTACAATTAAGGGGAGCACGGAAGTTTGTGTTGCCATGTCAGCCAAGCGGGCCAGGAGGTGCAGCATCCTCCAGCCATCCCCACTCTGAACCACTCCTTTGGCTTCAGCCATGGAAGCACCTCTCCATGGCTCATCCTTGCAAGCCTCCTGCTGTCTTTAAAGACATGGAGAATAAACCATAATCTGGAATCCACGATGCCCATTTATGTGTCGGTCTGAGCAGGATCCCCCCACCCAAGCAAATGTCCCCCCACGATGGTGTTGCCCCAGGACTTTGGGTGATGGCAGCGAGGTGAGCTTTACTTATGCTGCTGCCAGCTTTCAGGACAGTACATCTTCCAGGAGTCCCATGTGCTGTGCATTTGTTTTCTGGTGGCAAGTTTCAGGATCTCACTTGCACTGCTGAGGTTTGGCTTCTCTGCATTGCACCCAACTCTGTCCCCAGAAAAACGCCTCGACACAGGGAGATTAATACCACTGCCACTGCAAAAGGCAGTTCCCTTTTGAATAAGTGTGAATGTGAGGAAAGAAGAGGAGTTCACTTTTAGGAGCAACACTTACAGTGCCTTGCTTAACTGGAGTGCTTGGGCACGATGTTATAACAGCAAAAAGACCTTTGTGGCTACACTTCTTGTCTTTAAGGGGAATATGACACCTGCCAGGTCTCCATCTGTTTCCTGCAGAATACCTGCTACAGTGTGAGGGAAGAAGAGAAAGTATGCAGGAAGGCAGACTAGGGTTCAGATTTTCATGAGTGCAATTGCCTGTCAATTAAAAAACCCCAACAATACACATAAAAAATTCTGAGAATGAGGAAAACTGTGATGATGGCACTCAGAGATTCAGAGAGAGCCTAGCTAGGCAAACACTTCATCATCCCAGTGGCCTCCTCTGTTTGTCTATCCCTTGCCATTCACTCATTTTTCATGCAGAGCTATTTCCTTTTGTTTTTACAAGTATACAAATCCTTCTGCTGGCAGCTTTGTATCTTCTAATACGTTACCCTTAATAGGGCACTCTGCCTTTTGTGGGGTGGCAGAATGCTTTTCTTCTGGTGAGAAATATTTTATTTTCTTTGTTAAAAAAAAAAAGTGGCACCAGGATTTTGCACCTTTCTTATTTTAGGGAATATCTGCAGCTAGATCAGCTATTACTTTCCAGATCTGTTTTCACAGGCATTTCCTGAAGACAGACTGTCAGATAAAATGCTGACTTTAGCTTTTTCTTTATCCTCTACATAGAGTATTATTTTATTATTCTTCTTTGTTTTTACAGTTTCTTTTTCTGGGTTTTACTAAAAGCACTGTTGCCAGTGGATTGGGAGATTCAGTGCCAGGGGTTTGTCAAAAAAAGATGTACACATCTCTGCTGGATAAACCCCTGAGCTTGCTTGAAGATTTATAGCCAAAGTAAGGTAAATAACTAATCATAATTATGAAATAAATTAAATGTAAAAAAAAAAAAAAAACCAAAAAACAAACTAACTAAAACCAGTCTTTGCAAGGATTATTCCACTTGGGGGATGCCTTTGATGGAGAAAGCTTTCTGTAATGTGTCTTATTCCGCCTCTCAGTCTACAGGAGTCTAAGTGGAGAGCAGATATAATTAATGCTTGCTGCTGTGTTCTGGTCCTCTCTGATGACTTGCCAGCCTCAGGATGCCAGAAATACTGTCCATCTACCTCTGAACAGGTCCAGTCAATCTTTAACTACTCAGGTGCTTCTGAGTCTGGAAGTCTGCAGCTTTTCCACAACGGTTATCAGCAACAGAATACAAGAAGATGGAGTTAATTACTCCTTAAGCACAGTGCCTCTCTGTGGGGAAAAAAAAGAATTAAAGAAAAACCAAACAAAACCCCCCCAAAAAAACCCAAAAAACCCAACCCAACCCAAACCAAACCAAAACCATTCAAAACACAGCCAAAGCCATGCAAAATGGAGGATGTGGACTAATATATAATAATAACTGTTCTAATAAAAGTAAAGTTCCTCCCCTGCAGCCTTCGGTTATGTCCTCCCCCCACGCTGTTACCTGGCTATACAAATTTTCTTCCATTTCCTGAGTGACTCAAGGAAGAGCAGGCATAATCTTCACGCCTGGACACTGGTGCACTCGGCAGTAGTGGCTTGGTTTGCATGCAGTTGGAATGTAGCATTGCTAAGGGAAAGGTGTAGACCAGATGGAGAGTTGGGGTCCCAAAAAGCAGCCTCTCTGAGGAGCTCCTCCTTCCCTCGCACAAACAACCTGCTGCATTGTCTCTCTGACCTTCAAGCTCCTGCAAAATGCATCTTGTAGGAGATGAGAAATTTTGACCCCTGTCTAAGCAGCTGGGGCCTAAGGGAAGGGATTTGCCCACTTAAGTGAAAGTTAAATGTTTAATTTCGGATGATTGTCCGGATTAATTGATGGCCAGAAAGATTTAAAGCAAGGTGCGGTTCCACCTAGTTTAGTCTGGACACTTATGCTGGGCTGGAAAGAGGTCACCTTGTAGAGATGCTTATTTCTCCACAAAAACCAAAGACAGCTAATTTGCCTAGCTCTGTAACTTCTGTATGACCATAAATCCACCCTCCAAATATTTCACTCACACATTGCATGACTTTAACAGATCATTTGTTCCTGACACTGTTCTCACTCTGGATGTTACAGGAGGGAGGGCACAGAAGGCTGAGACACGTAGAGTGGGCACGACTGCGCAGTGTGTGCTCCCCCACAACGGGCAGAAAAGGAGAGTGAGGAGTGCAGATCGAAGAAGAGGATCCAGCATCTCTGAAGAGCACTCCAGAGTGCTTGTGCTGTGTGTGCCTGTACTGCTGCTGCTACTCAGCACTGGCATTTCGCTATCTCCTCCAGCTTTTTTACCTGCTGCAGTCAAACTGGCATCCCAAGAGTCCAAACGCTGTGTCATCTGCCCAGTGTCTGTTACAGTCAGGACTGATCCTTGTCCTGCTTTCCTAGGTCTGGTTATGATGTTGCTTGTGGAGGTGAGCTATGCAAGTGCACACGTGGGTTGAACTCCTCCATGGATAAAGACTCACTAGTTGGTGTCAGAGGTGCATTTCTGTGCCACTGTGTGGTTGGTTTGCTCCTTTGGATCTCTTGTTTCAGCTCAAACATGACCTTGCCTGGCAGGAGGTTTCCCAGCACTGTGCCTCAGACAGAGCCTGACCCAGGATGGGCAATGCCAGCCGTGGTTATGGCAGAAGACTCCAGAGGCAACACTTACATGCGCTGGCTCTTCTCAACGCAGGGCGATACTGGGAAAGGCTGGCTTTTGCTTTTGCATTGCTGGAAGTGTGAGTGGCTTTTTGCCTTGGCATGAGCAGAGCTGAGAAACCAGCGGAGAGGGTGGAATAGCAGGAGGAAAAGTGCATTTTGCAGAATGGAAACTTGTACAGGTTGGAGTAGATCAGTGTTATTATAACAGCTGTCAAGGGCAGACCCTTCCCTAATGCTGCTCAGACAGGTGTGATGCAGTGATGGTTTCTACTTGCACAGCAATAAGGGGGAGTCAGGAGAAGGGGCTAATTCTTTCTAGAGAACTAAGTCAGCTAAAAGGTGTAGATTTAGCAGGTCTGGAAATGTAGGGATGGATAAGCATGACAGAAAGAATGTTAAGAGGAGGCAAACGAATATAGCTTAAAAATAAGTAACTGAGCAGTGCTAATCAAAAAGCCCAAACTTGAACCAACCTCGCATTGAAACCTGAAGTTTGAATGTGCATAGATATCTAATACCAACCATGTTCCATTTTAAGGAAGAGGAGGTCATTGCTGGGTCTGACCAGAATTGGCTTGCAAGCTGTAGAACCATGATGTGTTTGAGCAGGATTTGTAGCCTGCCTTGAAATGAGAAATACTGGAAATCACATGTGAACTAGTGGTGGATTTTTAGTTCCATCTTGGAGACACAAGAGATGGCTTCACCCTTTTGCCCAGTAAGATGCCACTAGTGTGAGTTACGCAAGTAAAAGTCATAACTTCAGTGTAACATTGATCTCTCATGAATAGTTTATTATTGCAAATATTGTATATTTGTAATTGTTATCTATAAATACATAAGGGCTGGGCGTCAAGAAGGCAGGACAACTTCTTTTCACTCGTGCACTGTGATAGGACGAGGGGCAATGGATTCAAGCTCGAGCACAGGAAGTTCCACCTCAACATCAGGAAGAACTTCTTGACTGTAAGGGTTCCAGAGCACTGAACAGACTCCCCAGGGAGGCTGTGGAGTCTCCTTCTCTGGAGACTTCCAAGACCTGTCTGGATTCATTGCTGAGTGATCTGCTCTAGTTCTGTCCTGCTCTGGCAGGGGGTTGGACTCGATGATCTTCGGAGGTCCCTTCCAGCCCCTAACATTCTATGATTCTGTGATTCTTCCTTCAAACAATTAGCTCCTAACCATCAGGGCTATCTGACCCTTGTGCATTATTTCAGGTACCTGCATATTAGCACTGAGCATCGATTGACCAAGGCAAATCTTAAAAGGGATGGGGAAAGAGATGATCTTCTGCCTGCATCTTATGCTATTAAGTTTATTTTTCTCTTTGATGCCAAAGACTCGCTTTCTGCGGTTCTCCCTCATAGATGACTGACGTAGGCAGTGCCCATCACTAGCACAAGCACCTTTTATGCTCTTGCTACTCCCCAGACTTGCCAAAGTGGTGGCACACAGGGCAGGAAATCTACTCTAGTGCCCACAGAGCGGGGCCATGGGATGCTGGACTCCTGTGTGCCCTGGCATTCCTCCTTGCTCCCTCATCTTCCTCTTACTGCCTTCTGTTGCACTTGGAGCCGAGCAGCTCAAATCACCTTCATTTCCCCAGTCCCAGTTACATCACTTTTCCCTCCAGTTGACTTTGTCTCCTCAGAAATGGGCAACCTAGTTCTGCCAAAGGACAGGTGGTGGAGACTGTAGGTGAGGGTCTTGGGCAATCTGGGGCTTTTACTCAAGGCTCACATACCTCCCTCGGGAGAATGGTCATCGTGCTCTTTATGTCAGTCATTCGTGGGGCTGCAGGCAAACCCCAGTTTGCCATAGCTCTTCCAGCTTTTGGTGAGAGCTCTGAGAGTCTGGTATTTTGCCTTGCTTGCCTTGCCCATGTTCTTAAATAACATTTCAAGAAAAAAGTAACATTTTTGGTTTGGTTTTTATTTGGTTGGGGTTTGGTTTTGTTTGCATTGGGGGGTTTGGTTTTGTGGGGTTTTTTTTTGGTTTTTGTTTTTCCCCAGAATAAATGGTCTTCCATGAAATGTATCTGAAAAATTCCAGAAGGCCATCTCTTTTTTAACCCATCACATCCTATAGACCCAGCGTTTTTCCAGCAATGAGATTTTATTTTTGCTCTCTTGTCTTCCCTCACAACCTCCATTTTCCCTCTTTTATTATTACCTTAAACAATGACTTTTTGGAAAGCATACTCTTTCTAGAGGTGCTTTGTTAAAAAGCAAAACAAATACACAAACCCAACAGTGAATAACAAACTTCCCTCTACTCCCCACAGAAACAAACAAGATGACTTTGAAATTGGGAAGCACTGGCACGCGGTGCCACTGAGCCCAGAAGTTACAGCCCAGGTAAACAGCAGTTGCCCTCCAGTTGCACTGCTGACTTATTTTTTACCTTCCATTTCATGCTCTCCCATTAAGCCTCAAGCTTTCCAGGCGCAAGCACCAACATCCACAGAGAGCAGGTAATTGGCACAGAAATTGGTATAGAAATCATGTTCCCCCTCCTTAGTCCCTTCATGTCTTGGTATCTGAAAGGGCTCTCAAGGAAGGTGGCTGTAATGAGAAAGGTGGGTTAGAGGCTCTGTGTAGACAAAGAGAAGCTGAGAAAGACCCCATTGGGCTGCAGCAACTGGCACGTACAAGGATGAGATTGTATTTCCCCAAAAACCAGGATCTGCTGCTCCTTCTCCCTCAGCCCCCATGACCTTTCTGCGAAGAGGAAAAGTAGGTGTCCCATCTGTGTAGTGGCACGTGCCATAGATTAACCCTCAGAACTTTTTCCAGACAGGACAGTTCAGCTCTCCCATTCCAGGCAGAACACTGAAACTCCATCTTTCCCTGTAGCTGGACTCCCAGCTAAGTATTTTGTGATGGTCACCATCAAAAGAACCATGCTGTGAGAAGAGACCCTCTTTGCACCACTCACGTTCATAAAGGAGAGGGAAAAAAACATGTGGGGTCCTTTCTCATTTCTTTTTAAAACCACACGTGAGTCTTAGTGTTACAGCCTCACCAATATTTGGAGACAGTGTTTATAGTTTTACCTTTGGAAGGACCTTAGGCCTGGTGGATTTATTGTATCACTGTTTCTACAGGAATTCCTGTATTTTAAATGATCCTCTGGGCCCAGGGCTATATAAAATGCTCGGACATTTTCATTGTATCCTGGTGATTATGAATATGTTTTTTTTTTTTTTAACATCCCGTCGCATCTGTGATGTGGATATCACAGGACTGATTCTCCTGACAGATACCCCTGGGTGAAGGAGGTGATGCAAGGATGATGCAGCACGTGCAATTTGTGTGGAGGCAATTCTACATGACCTTCTCTGCACTGTCCTACCGATGACCCCTTCTGTAATCAAGTAGAAATCATGCTCCTGAAGAGTGGGAGGTATTGCTGCTTCCATGTTGGCTTGTTCCTGGGCCCCTGCTGCACAGACATTGCCAACAGTAACAAATTCCTGTGAGTTATGTGCAGTGGTATGGTGATGTGGACTAGTTATTTATTAGAGAGGGAGCTGAGGCACCAGCAAAGGGTGAAAGAGTGAATAAAAGAAAAAAAAAAATCCCAAATCAAACAAAATGGAGCTGCCTCATCTAGAACGCTTCTTGCAAAGCTGGTCTCCCATTTCTCACTTCTGGATCACACCTTATTTATCTAATGAGGGATTGCATGTAGAGTTTTAAAAGTAAACCCCTTACAAAGGAAGAAATGTCCCCAAGGGCTGTGCATAAAGAATACAGACTTGGACTAAACTGCGTTTCCAGAGGTGGCAAATCAGTGTTTTAATTGTTTCTTGTTTCCTAGGTGTAAACCTGGCTGTGATGTTGACTGCCCTGCTCAGAGGCACCTTTCTATTTGAAGATAGGTGATCAAAATAAGGGACCTCCTCCCATGCATTTGAAAGGAGAAAACAACTTCAAAAGAGTGAGGGTCTTGTCCAGTAAAAGCCAGGTCAAGAGAGGCCCCTGGAGCCATGTTGATTGTCAAGAGCAGAAAGCCAGGCCCTGTGTTTGTTTTGACTTGAAAAAGAAACTTCTAAGTTTAAGACCATGGGTCTATAATGTGGCCGTTTCAAAAATGGGAGAAGAGCTGTCTATGGTGACCCTTCAGTGGTTGTACTGGTGTGCAAAAGTGATGCCACTAGATTAGTGGTCTGCAAGGATAGCTAATTTTCACCTTTATTGGTTCAATTCAGTTTGTCCAGGAAAGGTTTTTTGCTTCCCTGCTTGCCTTCCATTGTTTACTGGTCACCCATACTCATGCTCAGTTCATCCACCTGACACAGAGGCTTGAAGGGCTGGAGATGCTCTGGAGAGGAAACTGTCAGCTCCTGTCAGGGCTTGACAGACAGAACAAGGTGCAGCAGCAACACTGACCCAGAGCTGTGAAGCCCTGGAGCAGAGGAGTGGGTGGGAAAAGGTGTTAATGCAAACTCCGGGGCAAAAAGCAGACTGTGCTGGAAAAGTGCCCCTACCTGGGCACCGAAAGTGCCCCTACCTGGGCACCGAAGTTATTTGATTTGCTTGTGTCATGCACCAGAGATGTCAAACGCCTTTTTCAGTTGGATCAGCAACTGTGGCACTTGGCCCCGGGAAGGTGAGACCCAAGGAACCGGTGCTGAGCTCTTTGCTGAAGTTCTGCTTCCAAAATCCCACAGCACGCTGGGCAAGTGGCTTCCCCCTGGCTTTTTGCGTCCAGAGATTGCACCAAAGGAGACAAGCACATTTTTAAAGAGATCCTCATCTGTGAATTCTGCTGGGAATAAAACCAAAACAACTGACCTTAATAGTGGCTACAACCTGCGACTCGCATCTACCACCATCTGGGGATGGTGTCTTCAGGATCCAGGTCTGCAATAAGAAAGGAGATCTTGGTTGAATCCCAGTTGAATCAGCTCCTCTCCAACAAAAACACTCTGCCAAGACCCTAGGCATCAGGTGAGGCTTTCCTGTTAACAGCTTTGGAGGGGCTGAGGGCTGTATCCACAGGGACTTGCTGCTGAGGCTACAAAGCTGGACATTGCTCATGAGCTAGCCACCTGCATGCAGGGCAAGGGATGTGTGTGCTTGCCACAGGGACAACCCCTAGCAAACCACTTGTGAAATTGTTCATTCTATTTAAAAAACACCAAACAAACAAACAAACAAACAAACAAACAAAAAGGTTGTTTTGTTTGTTTTTATTATTGTCACAGTTTATGGTCAGGGTGGTCCCTTAGACCTATAACAGTTGCTCTCTGTTAACCCCCCTCCCTCCCCTAAGGGGAAGGGAAAGGGAATAAGACTTAGAAAAGGAAACTGGAACAGCTTTAATGAAAATGAGAACAATAATAATAAAAGTAGAATATGTACAAATATATACAAAACCAGTATCAAACCCAATCCCCCTGATGGTAATTCCATCACCATCACCACTGATGCTGTGGGGCAGGCACTGGGGGAGTCCCAGACTGGGACCAGCAGCAGATGGGAGCTGGGTTCAGAAGCTGGATTCTGGTACCAGATTCAGGAACACACAGACCAGGATTGAAGGCAGAAGGACAGAGTCCTCCCGGGATGCCAGCCATTGAAGAAATTGGAAAAGGACCTGAGCCAAGCTTAGCAAGATCTGGTGAGACCCTCCTGCCCCCTCAGCTTTATCCCCAGTATGCTGTCTATGGGCTGGGGTCCCTGGCTGGGCAGTTTGGGGTGCCCTGTCCTGGCCCCTGTCCCAGCCCTTGTCCCTTTCTGCCCCCCCAGCGTGGGGCACAAGCCCCAGCAGTGGCCTCGGCCTGCACCCCCCTCTCGGCCCTGCCTCTGCCCATGGGGTGTTCTCAGTGCTGGGAGCAGCCCCTGCCTGGGAATCAGCTGCTGCCTGCAGCCAGGGAGCTGGGCAGAAGGGACTCACCTGGAAAGCAAAACCCCTGAGCAGAATTGTCCTGTTCTCACTCAAACCAGGACAATTATAAAGATCTGAAATACTGGATTATCTTTTTCTTTTGCTCTTTCTATTTCCTCCCTTCTATTAAATACTGCAATCAGTGGACTCTACCAATTTCCCTTTTACTCTTTCTGATGTTTCGATATTTCCTTAGCTTTGGAGACACACCAACCAATTAAAGCAACAGTAGGTGGATATGTTTCACTCACCAGAAAAGAGAAGTCCAGGGAGGAGGGAAGAAAACTTTTCCAAGTCCAAGTCCACTTTCCAAGTCCAGCTCCCTGGAATTAGTTGAAACTGAAAACTAGAAATAACACTGACAGTCCAGCTCGCCCCTGAAGTGGCACTTCTGTTCTGTGGCCACCATGAGCAGCAGTGCATGGGATGCTCCTCACCACTTTGTGAGCACACAGTGAACATCGATGAGAAGCTGCAGCATTTCCAGTGCAAGGTAATGGACTGTAACACTTCTTTTTCGAGGCAGCGGTAAGAATGTGTCTGGATCCACCCAGAGCCCCAAAGCCAAATCAGCTTTGGGATGGAAAAAGGAATTTGGTTTTTCCTCACTTTCACTGCTAGGACAGACAGCTTTCCTCCCTTATGTGGTAATTTAATTTTCACATTATGCTTTATGGGATATCCTTATTTACCTAATGCTTTCCTGTCGAGTCTTTTCAGACTATGAATCTTGTATATTTTATATACACAAAGGTGACTTTTCCTTCCTTTAATGACTGTGGCTTATCAGTGCAGGCAACCGATACCAGACTCATAAATATGTCATTCTCTGGTTCGGGGCAGCCCCTTCTGCTTCAGAAGATTGTTCCTTGCTGCTCACTCCTCCCTTTTGCTCACTGTGTCTCCGTGGTCCACTCATCCCCTCGACATTGCTGAGCTCACCATTGGCTGGTAAAAATAACCCCCTGATTTCAGATATAGGTGAAACTCGTTGTGAAAGGAGCACGTGGAGGAATGCGACACAAGGTCGGCGGAGCCAATGCCTTCAAACTCCAATTAAATATTTCCTGTGGGTCGCTGCCAATTGTGCATCTTGTAAGGACATTTGAAAAGCACGAGCTTGAACTCTAAGGGACCCTCTTGCCTTGAAACCTGCTTCCTGTTTAACAAGATTTAACAAGTACACCCAAACATGCACCATCAGCAACAAAAGTCATTGTGAACGGCTCCAGCGAGCAAAGGTGCTGCTGGGTTTCCTCTTCACCTCAGACACCTACCAACAACATCAGGCCATCGTGGGGTGGCTGCAGGAGGGTGGCACAGTGCCCTGATGCCCCAGGACTGCTGCAGCCTCAGACATTTTGATGAGAAAGGTGGCAAGAAAAAGGGAGAAGGCAGCCTTTTCAAAGGGGTCAAAGCTAGATGGGGAAAAGCTTCAAAGCTTGGTCCCACTGTGCTAGGAGATTTCCACAGAGGACTTGATAACTCTGTGCTGCCTGACTCTTCAGCTTGAAACACAACCTCTCTGCTTATGAGGTGCTTCAAAGATACCACTGTGGTTGAAGACGTCGCTGTAAAGCCCGGGGCAGGCTGTAGCCCAGGCTGAGCTCCCTGCCCAGGCAGAAAAGAGGCCCAAAGCAGAGATCAGCCACTGCCACCCTGCAATAAGCTATGGGGAGACAGGTCACGAGACACCAAAAGTTAATCATAGAATCACAGAATCCCAGAATGGTAGGGGTTGGAAGGGATCTCTGAACATCATCAAGTCCAACCCCCTGCCAGAGCAGGACAGAACTAGAGCAGATCACTCAGCAATGCATCCAGACAGGGCTGGAAAGTCTCCAGAGAAGGAGACTCCCCAACCTCCCTGGGGAGTCTGTTCAGTGCTCTGGAACCCTTACAGTCAAGAAGTTCTTCCTGATGTTGAGGTGGAACTTCCTGTGCTCAAGCTTGAATCCATTGGCCCTTGTCCTATTACAGGGCACAAGTGAAAAGAGGTTGTCCCTGCCTTCTTGACACCCAGTCCTTATGTATTTATAGACATTAATTAGATCCCCTTTCAGGATTCTCTTCTGCACTCTAAAAAGCCCCAGGGCTCTCAGTCTTTTCTCACAAGGCGAGTGTTCCAGCCCCTTCATCATCCTCGTAGCCTTTGCTGGACTCCCTCTAGATCTCTGTCTCTCTTGAACTGGGGAGCCCAGATCTGGATGCAATACTCCAGGTGAGGTCTCACCAGTGCAGAGTAGAGGGGGAGGAGAACCTCCCTCGAGCTGCTGGACACGCTCTTCTTAAGGAGTTTAGGGAGTCCACAGGATGCCCACTGCTGACTGTAAATACAACGGGGACACTGAAAACGTGTTCACTGTGGCCAGGCACTGAGAACACAGTGCTGCTTCCTAGAGGGCTGTACAGTGGTAGGAGACATCCACACATATGCATATATATAATATGTACACACACTCATATGTCAAATACATATGCATAAAAAAAAACATGGGTGCATGTGTATCTATCCATCTAACTGGTATATGTTTCTGTGCACTATGCACATAACTCCTACTAGATGCTCTTGTAACATATTCCTTTTACCTCCCTCCCTAATTCAAAAGGCTTGGGATGAATCTTCCAGGTGCTTCTGAGATAAGAACACCAACAACAACGACGGGAGCAACTGAAAACCAAAAAATACACATCCAACCAAAGTTTCCGTGTCTTGCCACCAGCTGCTCCTCTCACCTGTACCATCCCCACAGTAGCCAATAACCAAGGCAAGATCTCCAAGCAAAGAGAAGACTTGGGTGGAAAAGAGTAAAACAAACTATATAAAGTGGAACTTAATGTGATGGAAACAGTTCTGTCCTTGCTGCTGCTCTCACACTAGTAAAGACATTTCAGCCACAGATGTTAAAATGAGAATAATTTTCTTTAAGGAGGTCATGAACATGATCTATAAGGTATATTAAAACCAATTTTCTCATTGTCACAGAGGAGAATAAGCCTGGGAATTTGATACAGGTTCCTCAGCTACATGCTAAATGGTCCATCCTTTGTTTGAAATCCATCATTATGGGATACAGTTCAAGTTCAAGGATGATAGCATTTTTCTGAGAGAAGTCTCCTCAGGCTTCTCCTTGACTCCATGGACCATGACCGTGACAGGTTTTACTGGCGAAGGCCTCGCTAACCACATTAGTGCTGCGCAGCCACGGTGGAAGCATCTGAGGATGCTCCTGGACCTGCCTGCCAGAGGCCACCAGGCTGTATTTCCCTGTCCCAGGCTGGCAGGCAAGAAGTCCTTTGGGACATGTTTGCTCCACAACCCTCCCCTTCCTGGAAAGCCAAGAAGTGAGCAAGTCTGCCCAGTACTGTGGCCAGCACCAGCCAATGGTTCAGTCCAGAGTAGAGATGAGGTTTGGTTGAGATGGGAAGTGCTCCCAAATTTTTTCATTTGGATGTTGACACAAAACTGGGATGTTAATCCACTCTGGTGCCTGTGTGCTGAAGGCTCTAACTTCACCATCCCAAACTGACCACACAATTACATGTCAAACCGAGACACTGCACAATGAATGCTCTGCTGACCTCAGCAAAGCCACCCATTCCTGCTGTCTCATCATGGCACAGGGGCAGAAGTGCCATATTCCAGGATCTTTGGATCTGACACAGCAAACAAGTGTTTTGGGACACTTCTCCAAGGAAGGAGCATGCAGGAGGAATTATAGAATCACAGCATGGTAGGGGTGGGAAGGGACCTCTGGAGATGATCAAGTCCAACCCCCCTGCCCCAGCAGGAGCACCCAGGGCAGCCCACACAGGAACAGATCCAGGGGGGTTGGAAAGGCTCCAGAGAAGGAGACTCCACAGCCTCTCTGGGCAGCCTGGGCCAGGCTCTGGCACTCTCACAGGGAAGAAGTTTCTCCTCATGTTGAGGTAGAACCTTCTATGCTCAAGTTTATACCAGTTATTCCTTGCCCTATTACTGGGCACCACAGAAAATAGATTGGCTCCTTCCACTTGTCACCCACCCCTCAGATATTTATAGACATTCATAAGACCCCCTCTCAGTCTTCTTGTCTCAAGATTGAACAGCCCCAGTTCTCTCAGCCTTTCTTCACAGGGGAGATGTTCCAGTCCCTTCCTCATAGGAACGTGACTCTTGCTTGTGAAACCAACAGTTCAGACATGCAGCTTGGAAGAGACCTGCACAAAGCATGAAGCACTGGCATGGTAGAAGACTGCACTTCACCTCAGTGCATGAAAGGACTTGGATTTACAGTCCATTTGCACAAACGGTCCACAAGAGAAATGCTTCGGGCTCTGTGAAAGCACAGCAGCACCTGTAAGCTGAAACTAAGGCAGCTTCCCGGGCACCTGATGCTGGACACAGCTCTGAAAGAAGCAGCTCCCAGGCTAAGGAGCCCAAAGCCTCACTAGATAATCTCCACAGGAGGGAAGGGAAGCTGTAGCATACTCCCCTTGTACAGCTGGATCCAACTGAGGGAGGATGGAAACCGAGGCATGCTGCGGCTCTGCTTTCTGCGAGCATGCCTCGGATTTATGCAAGGTCTCTGGAGCACAGCTGGGCATTAAAATCAGAAACTGTGCCTTATGTCTCTGCTCAGGGGGAGGAGGGGATGGAGGGACTGGCAAACATTTCCAGACAGACGGTGGAGCGGATTAGTACCGAAGGGGATGCAGATCAAGCCCGTTCAGCTGCTGGTGGGAAGGAGGGGGGTACAGAGAGGCAGCTGGTGGAGAAACAGGTGCAGAGGAGGTTTCCTGATAGCTGGGCTCTCATCCTCCTTTGAACCCTCGGCTCCTCTGTAAATCTTCCCTCCTGGAACTCTCTCGTCAAAGTTTCATTTCCTCACGTTCCTAAAATAGTTCTCGATAAGCAGCTTGTCCTGCTCGCAAAGCCCTTTTGGTTACTTTCCTAGAAATCTGTTTTCATGTTTTCTCCCTGGGCTTCAGCTGCTTGCATTCCCATTTGGGAAAAAAAAAAAAAAAAGAAAAAGATGGGTGAAAAAAAAATCCAGCCAAGGCTTAATCCAACAAGAAGGTGAAATATGTATGTTTACTAGCACAGCAGGACCTTGTCTGTCAACTGCATTTCCAAGCAATGCCATAAATTTATGGTGGTAGAACCTGCACCTAACCAGTGGGCCAGGGGGAAGAAAATATACAAATACATTCCTTCTCATATAAAGGAACTGCAGGAAATAGACTTTTTACTTACAGTGGCTTCTTGCAGGGCATTTTGTCTTCCCACTACAGACAATAACAATGGAATAAAGCAGAGGTGGTCAGGCTACAGTTTTTAAGGCACGAAGAACCCTTGTGCAAGGCAGGAGCTCTTTCCATTCTCAGCTCATATACTGGGGCTGCACTGGCACAGGGGTCCTGGGCAATCACAAGTGCTGGGGGAAGCAAACTGGCAGAGGGTACTGGGACTGAGGTGGCTAAACAACCTCATAACACAGATCACATGCCCATCTTATAGGAAAGTAGCGAGGAATAGCTGCTATCCCCAGATGATGAACTTCTGCCAGCACTCCTCCCTCAGCTTTCTGCTGGTGGTGGTGGTGTGTTGTCCCACAGCTCTCACCTGGAAAAGATTTTGACACATAGCTATGGAAGTTTGCCTGAGGGAAAGCTGTCCATCCAGCTTTGTAGGGCAAGAGTTTTCAGAGACTCGTAACAATGCAGGAGCCCGGGACTTCTACAGGAATGGGGGTGCTGGAGGGAATAATAAGTTTGCGGGTGGGGAGCACTTGGTTGTTTCTGGTCTCTTTAGGTCAACTAACTACCATTTCTTGGGGAGAGCACAGAGGTGTCTGTATTAAAAAGCTACAGTAAGAGAATGAGAGGTGATCTTCCAGGTATGGCACCAAAAAGCATGAAGAGTTTCATCCAGAATGATTTGGATGCATTATGGTAATAGAGGCAGTTATTTGATGAGAGCATCCAGGGCTCTGCTTTTAATTGGATTTCAAAGCTCAGATAGCAGCTTTGTAATTTTTGAGGACCAGGAAACCAGGTATCAGAACTGCTGGCTTCTCTTCTAAATGATTTTTAGCTGATATTGGGTGTTTAACAACAGATGAAATAACTAGTGCCAACTCTGAGGCTGTCATTAGAGAGACCTGTTTTCACACGATGTGCGAGAGCTGCTTCGTAAGGTGAGAAAAGCAAAAGGAAAAATGTTCTAGAAGTGACCTGCTCACAACAACCCTGCTTTTAATTCCTCAGCAGCACGGGGCAAAACTGGAAGCTTGATGTAGGCGAGGGGCTGCCTGGAGCACTCGGGACAATGTATCCAGCCTGTCCTCTTGCCCTGGTTCCTTTTTCCCTTGAGAACCTCTTGACATCTCAGATGAACTATTCTGGTGTTGCAACTTGCCCGCAGTTGCCGT
This sequence comes from Todiramphus chloris collaris, assembly GCA_025345505.1. Taxonomy (NCBI): domain Eukaryota; kingdom Metazoa; phylum Chordata; class Aves; order Coraciiformes; family Alcedinidae; genus Todiramphus; species Todiramphus chloris. Next base: position 886,369 of record JANVCC010000261.1, read on the forward strand.
GTTTTTCAGGGCCCCTTTACCTTGGAGACAGTGGTTGGGAAGAAGTTGCTGCTTCCCCAAAAGAGCTACCTTTCCACTGCTGGTTCCCCAGCTATCCCAGATGGCTGCACCATTTTTCCCAGGTGACAGGAAAGGGACATGTGTGTGCACACATGCAGCAGGTCTGGAGTACCTCAGTGTAGCTATTCTATTAGTAAACAGCATATTTCTGGTTGATTTTCACGTATTTCTTCCCACTCAAGTCTGAGACAAACAAAAAACACTGCCCCCAGCTTAGCCCAGATGTGACCCCTGGGCAATACAGTCTCAGAAGTACCCAAACTGCACACACCCTAAACACAGACACACATTTTTCTAGTCAAGAAGTCTTTTGTGTGGGTTTGCAGCAACTTACAGGCATTTGGGAGGGAATCAACCAGGAACCAAGACAGTAATTCCTCTAGTGTACATCAGATCTTAACTAAACAGCCCCGTACCGTGCTTCATCGTGCTTCTCAGGCAACCACCCTGCTAGCAAAAGCCTACTTGCTCTATGATCAAAGAGATCCACCATCACATAGGTTGCCCTAGAAAATCACATTCATTTAGCCTGACTACAAACTCTGGATCATTTGGGTTAATGGTAGTTTCACATAGTTTCTCATGGTTTCCCATTGAGTCTCATGACAGCACAAGAAGGCTCCATCCCATGAAACACCTAGAAGTGATATTTAAATCAACTTGGAATTTAAACATTGCAATATTGAATATTTAGACATCATTGTTGGCACAATGGCCCAACTTACTGAAGATGTGTTCCCTAGTACTGCAAGCAGCTCCTCACTGGTGAGCAGACACCCTTCAGAATGCTTGTTCCCACTTGCCTTAACCTGAATGATTGCAGCAAATTGATTTTAAAACAGTGAAGAGGGAGAAATGAGTCGCTTTTCTGGGTATATTGCACACATAAAACACGAAGAACGAAGTTTAGAGTCATCAAAGCACATTTTCCAAACAGACTCACATCATTAAAAGCCCATTTAGCTTCATAGTTCAAGGTTAAGTTTGTTCCCAGAAGATGAGGTAATTTAGTAAAATAATCATTCTCCTGTTAAACAAACCCCGTAATAGGACTGAGCCTTAGTGGCTGCAGAGGAAGGAAACTGTAACTTCTGTCAAAGCACAGGGATGAGATTAGCATTAATAAAGCATTTCTTCACCAAGTAGAATGATAGTATGCAGGGGAACGCACATCCAAATAGCTCTCATTTCCACAGCGTTTCCTCTCAGATATGGGCTTTTTAATTAGCCATTGGAAAGAAAACTGAAAGTGTACTTTCTCCTTCTGCATTTCTGCCTGGATAGTAATCCCCATGCTGCAAACGGTGCCGCCGGTTCATCTTATTGTTATGGGCTAGCGGAGACGTAAAAGAGCTACATTCATATTCCTTATCGCAGCGCAGAGGTATTTCCTTTGTGTAACGAGGAGTATTTTGATTAGTTTTGGCTGTGTCTGCAGGGAAGACACAGTTTATATTTTCCACAGCTAGCCTGATTTCTAGAAATGAAAGCTCGTTCCAGCACTCGCTGGTGTTCGTTGGTGGGGTTTAATTCCTGAGGGCGTTTCGTTGCTGTGCCACGGCCGTTCCTTTTCTAACTCCTCTTGGTTTCGTGACTAAGTCCGAGGCACGACATTGATAGTGGATCGTCCCTGGACCTGGCCGCTGATTTTCAGTGAATCATTTATTTGAGGAATGCAGCTTTTCTCCCCTGCGGCTGCAGCGCCCATCAGAAGATGTGGGTAATCTCTTGTTTGCAGAGCCAGAGAGGTATTCTGTTGGGACGGACCTCAGAAGCCTACCCAGTCCTTTTATTTCCATGTCTTGCCTTCCCCTGAGTTGCTTGACTTGTTCTTAAAGCACCAGTGATGGGGATTCTCCACTCTTCTCTAGTGGACCTTTAACATTGTCTGTACCTTTGCTAAATGGGCAGCCCATCACTTCTGCCCTAGTTCTGTCCTGCTCTGGCAGGGGGGTTGGACTCGATGCTCTCCAGAGGTCCCTTCCAACCCCTACCATTCTGTGATTCTATCTGCCATAAGAGAAAAAAATTTTTCTTTTTCTCTTTGCAGCAGCCTGATTTGTATATTTGAAGGCCGCTCCCTGATGACCCACTTACTTTTTCCTTCATCGGACTGGTCAAACCCCAAATACTCAGTTTCTTTCCAGACGATGCAGCAAGTGGGATCTGAGCTCACACGTGGCTGTAACTGCTAGATGGTCTCACTCCTGCCCGTGCTCCATGCTCCCCCCGAGCCAGGGTGGTACAAAGAGACCACGGTCAGCACCGGGTTAGGCAGGAGCCCTTCTGCCCACCCCAGTTCCTACCCACAGCCTGGGGTACGTGCCCAGCCAGACTAGCGGGTGCAGCACTTCTGCTTTCCAGTAGGAAAAGCTCCCTGGCAGATCTGGCCATGGCAAGTCAGGGTGACACAGTTCTGCAGTTCCCTGGGGCTGTTTCCATGGGGAGAGGAAAGGAAAGACGAACGTTCTCCTCCACTCTGCAGAAAGAGGATGGGGTGGCTGGGCTGGCAGCCCCCAGGTAACAGCTGTGACAGCACCCAAAGCCCAAAACAAGGTTAGCAACAAGCATTGCTGCTCACTTGTTGCTAAAGTCTCATCACGGAAAGGGATGGAAAAATGGTGCTTCACAGGTGCGCAGGTTTTGCATGAAGGAACTGGTGGGAAACACAACCCACTTTTGTGTATAATAGGCATAACAGACACTTATGTTTTCCTTCTTGAGGTTGATAATTGTGCATGACTAAATTGGCTGAGGAAACCAGATTTAAAAAATCAAATACTGGCAAAATTCCCGCTGGCTCAAGGAAAAGCAGGGCTGCGTTCTGCTTTGGGTTATCTTTTGTTTCACTTGTAAACCTGAAGCAAAGAGAAGGTTTAGGAGTGCTAATTGGGCATCAGCACAAGCCCCTAAATTTTATGATGACCTGTATTGTTAAGCACATGGAAAATGGAAAAAAAAACCCCAACCAAATAACAATGGCAAATGGGCCCCTGATTCATGGATTCCTGTCGCCTCAGACACTTCCTACTTTGACAGCCTATGAATATGGTTCCAGATGAAGTATCATGGTACACTTCACTGTGAATTTATTTTCTGGAGCTTTTATGAAGCCCTCCAAGTGCTTTTACTCCCTGTGCTTACTATTACCCAAAACCATACAGGAGAGGGGTTTGCCTACAGGAGTGGCATAAGCTTATGTGTAGCAGCCTCCAGGACAGCTTTGCGTTCCTATCTGAGCCATTGCCAGTCTCACAAGTGGTGGCAGCTGGCCAGGAGCATCAGAGACACAATGTGCCACACCTTGGGGCTGTGGAGGCAACTACCAGCACCCAGGGCTGGCACTGTCACCTGGGAATTCAGACACCGGGTACCCAAGCCACCCATCACTTCTCTTTGTCACCCTATATTCCCAGTCTCCATAGGATATGCAAAAGCAATGCTCCTAATGTAGAGACATTTAGCTACAGTGAGCTAACTCTGGACTTATGGAAGCTCTGGAGCAGATTCCTTCCACTTTTATAGCATATGCCTTAGAAGAGTCCTTGTCTACTGCAAAAATCTCCCTGTGTCGTAGAATCCAGGGAGCAATAAAAAGGTATCTTAAAAATGTGACAACAGTGCATAGTCAGAAGTGCTTGAAATCAAAACAAAGTCTTCAGTGAGAAAAATGGGCTTCCCACTCTGGAAAAATTCCTGATCTGTAGTTTTCCAAAATGTCATGGCCAAACATTATTATCTTGACTCTTCCTATCACAAGCACATGTCCTTGAAATGGTCCGAATGAAGTTGTGATCTCTAGCTCATGCAAAACTTGTCTCAGTGAAGCTACTTCAGTGCTCTTCTTTGGGATAGTATTCAACTGGCTATTCTGTCGTAGATCTCCTTGTCAATGCTGAGATCTCGTGACTCACTGTCATACTGGAGGCTGCTCCTTCCTGCCACCCAGAATCAACTCACTACAGAGCCTCTGCTTGCTCCTGCAGATGGGAGGACACCTCCTGTCTTTGTTGCTGGCTTCAGGAATGAGTCAGAAATTAATGCATTCAAGTGAAGATAGCAGGGTAAGGCCCTTTTGTCCTGTAAGAAACTCTGTGAGATGGAGCTAATAGTAGATAAACTTCCTTATGTTATTAATTAATATTGAATCAATTAGTAAATAACTGGGAAGTATTGCTACAGCTTGATTTGGAGACTCTACAGCCAGTGCTGTGTTTCTAATAGATGCTGAAGTGGCACCAGATAGTGCTGTCACCCTGAGGGGTGACCGAGTGTTGCCTGTTGCATCATTCAAAAGTTTAACCCTTACTAGAGGCTACCCCAGGTTTGAGCCATTCTGCCATGAAACCTGGTTGAGGAATCCCACTCACAAGCATGTGGTTCCCTCTGTCCCTCTCATTTAGTGGTTCTCTAAGCTCTGAGAATGTAAAGTGTGTTCCTGAATGAGGGTAGTATGAACAAGCTCCCTTGAAATTCTCAGTTAAATAGATTCCATAAACCGACTTCCAGTAACACAACGATAGAACTTGGGACCCCACTTCAATTCATGCTGAGAGTATTTGGGTTTGAAGACATGGAGACATGCTGGAGATGTGAGAAAAAAATAAAGAGGAGAGGGGATGTCTTACACAGCCTTTTTTTGGGAGATTTCTGTAAATGCCTACCGCTGGCAGCTGCCAGGGATGGGACCTGAGGTGAGGAAGGACTTCAAGGGCTCAGTCCAACATTTCTCTTCTTACTGCAGGTTTCTCAGGTCTTTCCTTTCCTCCACTCTCTGTTATCTTTCTCTTTTTACCTTCTTCCCTTTTGCTCCGTGCTCGGCACCCAGGCTGTGTAATGCCTCCTGCACTTCACCCAGAGGACTGTGGATTGGGTTATAAGCCATCCGGCAAAGGGTGTTTGCTCTGGGTGGGCAGCCAACAAACACAGCTTCTGTAGAGTTACTGCTTTGGTTTAAATTGGTTTTTAGAACAGCTCATGAAGTCTGTTCCATCCTGGCTCCTTCGTGATGGCCAAGCAGCTTCAACGGAACAAAGGGAATGGTAATTTTACCCGTGCCGCTCCCAAAGCAGCCTTCATCTCTTACCCTGTCAAGGTGTGCTGGCTTTGCCAGGTGCCAGGGCTTATGCTGCTGCACACCTAATAATGAAAAAAAAAACCTCCAGAAGCTGTTTTTTTTGTGGAGTTGACCCACTTTATCAGTGCATGAGCCACTGTTACAAAATGGACATGATGCACACCCACCACGCTGGTAGTGGAACTGAGCCCAGCAAAGCTCTGCACAGTGCAGATGAAACATTCCTTAGCTCAGGGCAAGACGAAAGAAAGGGTGATAACAGCAGCGCCTGGGGAACATTCCCCTGCCCACCTTCCACCACCACCTTCTCTCTCTCTCAAAAACACAAACAAGTCAACCCAATTTGCATTTTCATAGTTGTAAGTGATTGATAGATTAATGAGCGTTGCTATTTATATCTAAATAATCACAGTCCTAAACAACTGCTTGGAGGCATCAGTATGCAAGGTAAGGTTCTGGGCCATGATTTGAAGGGATACAGGCAGCACTTGTCATCACCAAAAGAAGAAAATACATCTGAACTAAAAAAATGCTTTCATAGAATCATAGAATGTTAGAGTTTGGAAGGGACCTCTAGAGATCATCAAGTCCAACACCCTTGCCAGAGCAGATCACCCAGGGCATGCTGCTCAGGAATGCATCCAGACAGATTTGGAAAGGCTCCAGAGAAGGAGACTCCACAGCCTCTCTGGGCAGCCTGGGCCAGGCTCTGACACTCTCACAGGGAAGAAGTTTCTCTTCATGTTGAGGTGGAACCTTCTATGCTCAAGTTTATACCCATTGTTCCTTGCCCTATTGCTGGGCACTACAGAAAAGAGCCTGGCCCCTTCCATTTGACACCCACCCTGCAGATATTGATAGACTTTAATAAGGTTCCCTCCCAGTCTTCTCTTCTCAAGGCTTTACAGTGTATTGGACAAACTGAAGGCAGCTGGAAGAAGAAGAGATATGCGAGCAGCGTAGGCAGGCTTGGCTTGCTTACCAGAGTGTGCTGGCCTTAACACTCTTCAGAGCAGTTACTATTGCTAAGCAGTTTCTCTTAACCATCTGACACACCACAACCCTGCTTGGGGCTTCAGCAGCACTGCCCAGGTTCAGAGGGTACCTATCACCGATCCTCCCAGGCCACGGTGTGTGAAGAGTCCTTGCAAGCGGGGTCTCCCCTCCCAGCCTTTGGCTGAGTTTCTGCAAAGTGAATCTCTTGGCTCCGTGCAGAGCTTGCAAGGCCACTTAAATCTCTCTGCCTCCTTAATGAAGTTTTTAGAAGAGCTTCATAAATCTTCATCGCTTAGAACTGCATTAAGCCCTACAGGGTTTCTCTCATGGCATTAACCACTCAAACACGTAGACAAGCTCAGGTATATTTATTGCATTCATCTTCATTATTCATGGATTTCTTTCTTTCTAGTCTTCTACATAAGCTACAGCCAGGAAAAGGGAGTGCAGGAATGGGAGCTCTGAGTCATTACAGCCTGCCTGGCAGTTTGTAACCATCCACTACGACTACGTCAGACCAGTGCTCTTCTTGGGGATGTTTTCTGTGCAGGGAGCAACGGTACCCTTCCATATTTAAATCATCATATTGTTCCTCTTTTGGGAAAGAATCTGATTTTTGGCTTTCCTCTGAGAGCATTCCTCAGGTTACCACCTGTCAGCTTCCAAATGGATCAGTTACTTGACTGACATTCTGTTGGGGTTTTTTTTCCTTGGAATTTTGGCTGACTTTGGGGATGGCGTTTTATGAGTAGCACAAGTCTTCTCTGAAATAACCACCAGCTTGATGCATACGTAAAGGTTACTAGGAAAATACATTGTCTTTTAAAAAAAATTGCTTACATACTATATATTGTGGTCTCCAGAGTGCGTGTGTGGATGCTGTGTACTCAGTATGGGTTGTTTGATGCTTCACATCTGGGAAGCAAGGACAAAAAAGGCATGAATGAGGTTCCCAGACAAACAGGAAAATACTCCAGTGCAGGTAAAGTCACTGAATTCAGTGAGAGCCTATCCTCCCTGGGTGATGGGAAGTTTAGAAATGGCAGATGAACACACAGTAGCTGAGTGCATAAGGAAGTTTATATCTCACCAGAGTTTGAAGAAATGGTTCCAGTGATAGTTCTGCAGACAATGAAGGACTAAGGCTTCATAGAGCTACTGGAGGGTTACAGGTCCTTGTGGTTCAGCCAAGCTTGGGCCACCCCGTTCCATCATAAAATCACACTTCTGTGAGCCAGATGATTCCCAGGGGCTGACTTTTCATTAGGTATTTGGTTTGTGCCATCAAAACACAGTACTGTGCCATGGAAGCGCTCCTTTAGAGCCGTTGTGATGTTATTTTATTTTAAATTTGTTTGCATTACAAAAAGGCCTGCTAACCTCAGGGAGGAGTGGAACAGTGCCTGTGGAGCAGAAAAGAAGCTTCTTATTGAAGAGTTTGACACTGAAGTCTTAAATCTGCCAAAAGTACCAGTCGTGACTAACAAAATCTTCTAGGTCCCTAGGCTAGGTCGAGACTGGAAGGAAAAATAATGGCTGTTGAACACAGTAAAGGCTCAAAGCCCAGATCGTGATGTGTAAGGTGAGTTACCTGAGGCGTTAAAAGAAAGGTCCATACCCTCCTGAAGTGGTATTTCTTCCACTGACTTCAGTGGGTTTTGAGTTCATGCTGTGATGCTTTCACACGTGAACAAGTCAGATGACTTCTTTTAACATGGGGAACTGTAGGATGTGATGTACTGTGTTGTCTGCTCTAGAATGCACTGGTTAATAATGTGTTAGGGACATGTTTTTACCCTAATGGGGAGAAGATTAGATATTATCTGACTTCCTGGGTGATAAAGGCTATGCAATTTTGCCCAAGCTGTATCCAAAAGATTCAAATTAGGTTGTATCTTTTCATTTCTCAGGAGACAAAAATCACAGGCGGGGAGGACAGAAGAAATCAAAGGGCCACCATTGCCTGAGGTCCATGAAGTGGCAGGAAGTTGGAGAGATAAGAGATTTCAGCAAGTGACTGATGGCCTGTGCTTTCAGAAAATATGGAAGAATCCAAATCCTGGACAAAATGACCCAGCAGTTGTTCTTGCTTAGTCCTGAATCATATATACAGCTTGTTTCTTAGCATGTAAGCAAAACACATAAGTCTGTGATTGGAGACCCACGAGGGAACACAGCTGAAGTGTGTAGGTGGCTGCTGCCCTATGGTCAAAGTGTCTCCCCTGACTTGCTTGCTTGCTTTCTTTCTCCTAACTGTGTTCATTTAAGTTTTCCACTGGCAGGAACCTAGCCATCTAAATAAATACCTTTAAGGGTATAGGGCTCGTGATTTCTCTGTGTTTCTCCACGATGTAACTCACACGACTGCAAATCTCTGATGTGAATGAACCACACTGGGGTAGGAAAGCAAGTCTGGTCCAGCATTTCTGTACTAGGGATTTGCAAAGGAGATGCTCCATGGCTGAGAAAACAGCCAGGAAAGGCAAAGTTTAAGTTCATACAATGAACTATCACACCGTAGTCCCATGATACTCTGCCTTTGGCAGCTAAGCTGCTTCAACCAGCTCCTGTCCCAGCTGCTTGTTCCCACCTCTGGCCTGCAGTTTGTCACCTCCTCAGTCCTGCCAAAATAACTGCAAGTAAAGCAGTGCCTCAGTCAGAGCACTGAAGTGATGGAAGCTAAAAATAAACCGTTCATGGGAGGAGGAGAGGGAGGGCTATTTTTCACTGTAATTGTTTCAATGGTCCTTCTTCCAGAGTGGTCGCACAAGGAATTCCATTAACACAACTGGGAGAAGGTCGTGGATTGCTGCACTGGCACCAAGATAACTTCTCCAGGCAGAAGAATCCCTCCTGGGAGAGGGAGAGGATTTCGTAACCAAGGCCAACATGCTGTAGAATTGCACTTTCCAACATACAGAATTATGATTTCCCTTGTGGGTCAAAGTCAGACCCAGGTCTCTCAGGCTCTTCATTTGCTATTCTGTCTGCTAGGTCCTCACAGGATTCATTTTAAAGAGTATTGTGTGCAAGCCAACATTATTATTTATAAAACAAATAAAGAAACACTGAGGTTTTTTTCATGGTTTATACACACATACTTCTTATAATCATTCTGAATATTAGCCTCCTCCACAATTTGCTACAGTAGGCTAGATGCTACCCATTAAAATATACTAAAATACAAAATGCACAGAAAACTGAGAATAAAAGCGTCACAAGAGAAGCAAAAATACCCAAGTTTTATTTAACAAATTTTGTTACACGATCGAGAACGAAAAAATTTGTGCACTTCTCAAAGAGCACTAAAAGTTCATGGAAAAAAACACCTGAAAAGAGTTCAAAAGACAGCAGTGCAGCTGCAGTTTGGAAGTTCACAGAGTAATTCAGCAGCTTGCTTTTGTTCTGACCTTGGTCATTTCTGTGCTTTGAGGAGCTTCACTGTGAGCAAGTGAGTTACATGTGCAGAAGGTCCTGGTGTCCAGTTTTGAAAAAAGTAAATAATGACAGATTTGGTTTTGTTGTTGAGTTTTTTTGCTCATTTGTTTGTTTTGTTTCATTTTATTAACATTATTTCATGTTTTCTGTGACGTTGATGGAGTTTCAAAGCACTTTTCAGTAAAATGGGGCAGTAGTTTAATTTCCAGCAGAGAGAAAAATTAAGTAGTATCCTGAGTCTCACATCAAGGCATCCTCCTTTGGGACTCCTGATCCGTGTGCTGGATTGCACCAGTTCCTGGATGCTTGGGTGTACAACCAGGATTTAAATTTAAATTACTAGACTCTGAGTAGGTTTAGCATGTCCTTCAATTCTCTCCTAATAAATAGAGCCAAGGGCATAGTGAGTCAGTTTTGTAATTAGATGATATAATTGTCTCATGAACTCTGTACAAATTACCTCTTCTCTGTATTGTTTTTGCAGTGTATTGTTTTTCTTGAATAATATGGCACATATCCAGTTTATATTGCAGTCAATAAATTACCCTGGTTTATAGCTTGATGGCCCTCAAATGAATAACTGACATCAACAAAATTAATTAAGTCATTACCCTTTTTAATAATGTCAGTACCCTTCATTTAGATCATTAAATTTATTTTTAAGTATTAAAAAAAATCCCTAAAAGCACCTTTTTGCATTTTTTTTTACCAAGAGCTAACCACAGATGAACCACTTTGCTCAGCTTTTAACAATTTTGTGATTCCAAAGTTGACACCAGAGTGTAATGATGGAAAGGAAATTGCATTTTATTGCATTTTAATTAAATGGCTCAACATGTGCAGACCTTTCTCCAGTGAAACTCCCACTGGAGTTTGGTCCTTCACCATTAGACTTTATTTACTTCTTGAGATTTATACAGCAGGTTTCTGCTTTCCAAATAAAGGACTGATAAAATAATTTAATCCATTACACAGTGTATTTTTGACATTCAGACTGACAGATACTGGGAAGCATCGTAATGCTGACTAAATACCACAATGCACCTACTTAGCTTATCTACTGAAAGTAGTCCAATGGAGGCTACAAGGGTGATTAAAGGACTTGGGCATCTCCCCTGTGAAGAAAGGCTGAGAGAACTGGGGCTGTTCAATCTTGAGACAAGAAGACTGAGAGGGGATCTTATGAATGTCTATAAATATCTGAGGGGTGGGTGTCAAATGGAAGGGGCCAATCTCTTTTCTGCAGTGGCCAGTAATAGGGCAAGGAATAACGGGTATAAACTTGAGCATAGAAGGTGCCACCTCAACGTGAGGAGAAACTTCTTCTCTGTGAGAGTGCTGGAGCCTGGCCCAGGCTGCCCAGAGAGGCTGTGGAGTCTCCTTCTCTGGAGCCTTTCCAACCCCCCTGGATCTGTTCCTGTGTGGGCTGCCCTGGGTGACCCTGCTGGGGCAGGGGGGTTGGACTCGATGAGCTCCAGAGGTCCCTTCCAGCCCCTACCATTCTATGATTCGACAATTCTACAAAGACATGTTCATCATTATTCTTTCTAGTAAAGTGTAATTGTAGGTGTGCTGCATTCTTCTTTTATGCAAAGAATAGGGGTGGGTTCAAGGCAGCCTGTGAGCCAGCCCCAGCCTCTGAATCCCCACAGAGAGGTTGTCCATAGCTCCGTGCCTGCTTTGGGATATGGACCCAAGATGGCACTTCTACCTTGTGCTGAGGAAGAGAACATCTGGGGACCTTGTTGCTTTCTGTTCCCCCCGGTGTCTCAAGATGTGGGTGCCCAGTGTGTGTCTCCCAGGCAGCAGGGAGGTGGGTGGGTCCTGCTCCCCTATCTGCCACAGCTCTGGCCTGCTACACTGACATGCTGACTCCAAACTTGTATTTTTTCTGTTTGCTTAAAAGCAGTCATGGAGCCCCCGAATGAGATTGTCCCCCCCAGCCTCGCCTTCCCATCCACCTAGCTTTTCTCTCCAATTCTACCCTCAATCATAAGAAAACGGACAAAACATTCTGGTTCTGCTGTAATAATGCTGACTGCATCCAAAATGTCCAGATGGCGTGAAGAATTCAGCTGAAATGCCCATGTTTTAATATTCAGCCAGGCTCTTCTAGGGCCAGTCATGCACATTTGGTCCAATACCATTAAATACCCATTCAGGGTACCTCCTTTTCCAGCTAAAGTTTAATTAATTGCTTTCCAATTCTCTTTGTAGATGCGTCCTAGTTATCTTTACGTTCCACAAGTCCAAATGCTGGGCTATGGTTAGCGTTTTCCTGTACAGAGTATTTTTAACCTTCTAGCAGCTACAGCTCACAGCCATGAGTTTCTCCTCTCTGTGTTTATTAGAGGAAACACTTGTGAAAGATGTGTCACCTTCTAGATATCAGACGCTCATGTAGCTCCAAGCAGCCACAATAAAAATATGGGGATTTTTTTTCTATTTCTTGCAAGCAGAAATTAAGTTTATTTGTTTGCAAAACTCCTGCTGGGGAAATGTCATTCAACAATTCTGTTGAAGCTGTCAAAATCAAACCTGCATGGATTTGAAAGCTTAGCACATGTCTGTGCTAAGATATTTTGTGAGATGAGTAGCAACTATTCTTGTAGGTAGTAAGAATATAGCTTAAATTCTGGTTTTAGTCAGAATTACATCCCCCTCCAGTTCTATGAGTGAAATGTCTTGGAGCAGGTTCATGTCAGCCCACAACTTTTCCAGTAAAACTAATAAACAGGCAAACAAACAAACCAAACTTTAAACCCAAAGCACAGACAGCAGTTTAAGACGGTTCAGGGGTTGATGCTTTCTCTGTGCCCTGGTGATCAGGCAGAAAACAGCAGATTTTGCTGCAATTTCTAGTGGCTGAGCCAGGATAAGGCGTCGAGATCTTGCCTACCACCCCAGGTGTGACCCTGTTGCCAAACTGAAAAAGAGGAAAATGCAAAGCAGTTTGCCCTCTCAAAATGAAATTTGTTCTGAATTTGTGTTCAAGTTGATATTTTTCTTTGAAGGGTTAAATAATTCAAAAAGAGCGTGAAAATCTTTATTTTGGATAAAAGGAAATGTTTTGACAGACAGGAGCTTTTTTTTTTGGAGAGAAAGAACTTGGCTTAGTGTAGAAGCTGAAACGCTTTGATTTATGGAATGTTACCTAAACCTGTGGTCGCTACAAACCAGTTGGTGGTCTGTGCGGACTGGCACTGCACAGGGTGTCGTGTTTGGGGCCTTTGGGGGAAAGCTGAAAATAGCTAGAGAAAAAGCCCTTAAGCCAGCTGTGCATTGCTGAGTTTTCATCTCCCAGCACTCAGGGCTGATAGTCTGCCTCTGCTGGATTTAGCTGTGACGCCACGAGATGCTGCTGCGGTAACTGCTCTTGTCCCCCTTTCTGCGGGGGTCGCTGGCCCCCAGAAGTAAGGGCAATGTGAGCTTGTTAGGTCTGTGCTGGCCATGGAGCTGGGATCTGCTATCTTTAAGGTCCATTCAACAGCATGGCATCCTGCATCATAAAGGATACTGTTAAACCTGACTGCTTGATATAAACCACAGAGAGCGTCTACGTTACCTTCACTGTTGTTAAGTTCATTACAGAAACTGTGGTAGTCGATGAGTTAGGGCTGACTGACTTTGTCTGGGATCAGCAGCATCCAAGCTCTGACAGCAGAAAGCTCTGCATGAGGTGTCCAAATATTGATCTGGAGTTTGGGACAGGATCTGCTTAAAGCCAGCTTGGTTAAGCCTCAACCGTGACATGAAGGGCCAAGTGGCAATTCTTGTTGATAACCTCAGAACAGATCCATTAGCGAGGTTTATTGCTTCAATGGGTACTTCCATGGAGGTCTGTGGAGCTGGCTTTTCATGCTTTGGCTATTATGAACAAGGATGGATTCCAGCTGAGTGAGTAGCCTTAGACCATTTTAGAACCTGGATAAATGAGCAGAGACACAGGCTTCTTTGTAAGCACTGATTCACGTGCACTCAATTCAGTGTATGATTCACTATCAGTAAAAGTGACCTACAGCAATGCCACAATGAAAGTCACTGCTGCAAAGCAAATAATATATGCAGAGTTATAGTAAAGCTTTTTTTTTCATTATTTCACTGGTGAATATTACAGTTGTGTGTGCCTAAACTTATGTTGGATTGCCATGGGTAAATGTTAAATGCATGATCCTGATACCATCCTGTTTACTGATGGATGTTAGCAAATCCCTGAAGCTATCCTGTAATATTGGTGCATGGTATTATGTTAGCATTTATTGAAAATGCATAGGTCTTTTTTTTTTCTTTTTTTTTTTTCCCCTTGAAAATAGTAATCACAGCCTGTCATCACACTGATGTACTCTGAGGATTGTTTACTTCAGCAAAAGGCTGCTAACTCTATACATGCTATGAATACCAAAAGTTGGGATTACTCCCACCTACTTTGCTACTACTCTATTACATCTTTAAATACTGAAATTTTTATGCTCATCAAAGACAATAAATTAAGAAGTCATGTATATAAAATGTATGTTTGTATAACAAATGTAAGAAATTATTACAGCATGAAAAAAAATCCTTGTATCAGACTGCACTACTTCTTGCTTGTATTCATCTAATCGTAAAAACAACAACAAAAAAAAGTCGCTTGAGTCCTTAAAATTCAGTCGTCTGTGACCTTCTAAAATAAGTCAATAACAGCAGTGGAACAATACATTATAACCATCTAGAAGACAATCTGCTATTTAATTGCTTTTTATTATTATTTGAAAATACCGCTGTCTTCTAAGAGTGAATTATGAATTCAAGGTGACCAGCAACGGTGGCTGTACACAAGCACCCTTCTCCTAAAGTAATCGAAAAGTGTGAATTATTTGCACAGCCTCTTCGGTCCTGAAGGCGAAATTCGATAAACACTGAGCAAATGAACGACATGGAAATTGCGGTATTCACACGGCGAAAAAAAATATACTTTTAACTGTAAAGAGAAGGCTTTGTCCGCGAAGCCGTTAACACAGAGGGGGTAAGAAAAATAAGTTAAAAAAAGGAAAAAAAAAAAAAAAGAAAGAAAGAAAAAGGAAGGAAGGCGTCTCCTCCTCGGAGGTGAATTAGCACCATCTCTTATCTGTGGGTTGGTGGGGATGGGACTTGCCTCCGCTGCTCCCTCTATCAAACGAAGGCGTCTGCAGCCCCGGGGGGGCAGGCAAAGCAAGGCGGGGAGGGAGGGCAGTGGGCGAGGGAGGGGAGGGGGCCAGGGCGTGTACACGCATTTTGCCTACCGGTGAAGCCCCACATGCCTCGCTGGCAACCTCCCTCCATCTCCTCGGTCTCTATCCTACCTCCCGTGGTATGCTCGCGCATACCTTCCGAGGCAGGAGCCATCCACCTACTTTTTATAGCAGCGAGGAGCAAGGCTATTAATAGGCTATCTAATTACTCCGAGCTGTTAACTCTGAAGTCTCTAATTCAGTGATGTGGTTGTTTTGATTTGTTTTTCCAATCCAGTAGGACTCACATTTACAGAACTGGTCAGACTCGCTCTAGAAGATATAATTTGAGCGTTTTAAAATCAACTTTTATTCCAAGCAGAAACAAAGTCCCCAGTTTTTTACTTATGTCACGAAAGCAGCAACTGAAAACACTCTTATTTCGGACAACGGAAGCGTTTTGCTTTGCTAACTTCGCGAATTTCGTTGGGTTTGGGGTTTGGATTTTATTTTTATTTTGGCACTTGTTCTCAGACATTTCGGTGAGGCAGGTAAATGGCAAAGGAAACGGTTTCAAAAGGGAAGGCGAGGAGCTGCCACGATGCCAAGAGAAACAGAGCGGCCCCAGCATGGACACGCGTGAAACAGAGCTAGACCCGCTAAATGACTCCAGGAGGACGGATTCATTTTGTCCTGTGGAAAACATTTCGCTGGAGGGCTTCGACCGGTTCTGAGGGTTTATTTGATTTCGTGGGCAGAGAAATAAGAAGGCAACGATGCGCGAGCGCTTGGTCCGGCAGATTTCGATGCAGAAATTGGTATCTCATTCACGGTGTGCGGCAGTGGCAACAACCGGCCCAGAGAATATTTGGTGATGGGGGGATTTTGCCTGCGTGGGGTTTTTTTGTTTGTTTTGTTTTGATTTGTTTTGTTTTGTGGAGGTTTTTCGGTCTTTGTGTGCGTGTGTGGTTTTGATGGTGGTTTTTTACGTGAAAAAGAATGAAGTCTCTGCAATCTCTGCAATCTCTGCTGCGGGAGGGAGGGCGGGGGCAGGATAGATAATTGCAGATCGGATTTGATATTGCCTAACATCCGTGACACGGAACGGGAGGAGGATGAGAAGACCTGCACTGAAACTCTGGGAAGGGGAAGGGAGGCTCTGCCATGCCCCGCGTTCCTCCCTTTCCAGCTCTCTCTTACAATGATCTCTCGCAGCAAGAAGACCGAGAAACTTTCCCCCGGTCTTTCAGTGTCCTATCCAACAGAGGGGACCCCCGAAAACCCTCCCTTGCACTCAGGCAGGAGCGGACAGAGACCCCCGTGGCCCCAGTAGCTCCCACCCGCCCCGTGACCCTGTCCCCCGTGGCGAGGTGGCAGGGCCCGAGGCAGGGGGGTTGTGTGTGTGTTTCCCTCTGGCCTGACCCTGAAATTAAAGATAATATAATATAATATAATATAATATAATATAAATTCGTCACAGCAAGGAATACATGAAGGACAGCCCCAACGCTTCATAGCAAGGACATTGAGGTGCTCGTTGATAAAGTATCAAAATCAAGCCATTTTAACCACAGGCCCTTAAAAAACCGCAGAGAAGCAATAACCCCAAACCTCAGTTCCTCTTTTTCAAAGCCTCCGTGTAAGTGTTGGAAAGAGACAAAGCGCGTACGCGCCTGTTGGCCAGAAGCAGCTTAATGATAACCGTGTTTCTTAGGGTGCTGCCTGGGTCCCGACTGCAGAGTGGTCACTCTGAGAGCTGGAAGGCATCGTCCTCGCCCTACGCGCCCCGCCGGGGCTCACAGTGCGGGTACCGCGGAGGGCCTGCCCCGGGAGTCAGGTTACGCAGCAACAGCAGCCTCTCCTCCGCGCGTTTTTAATCCTTTTTTTTTTTTTTTTTTAAAAAGCTGAAATCATTAACCAGGCGGACCTCGGAAACTGGAGGGAGGGCAAATAAAAAGAAGCTGTAGATCATTATTAAAAATGAAATGAAATAAAAATAATAATAAAAAGACCAAAACCCACCGCAAACAAAACCAACCAAACAAATAAAAAAAAAAAAGGAAGACAAAAAAATCAATCCAAAAACAACTGGAAAAAAAAAAAAACCAAACCACCTAACCTAACCACACTCTAAAGGCACCTATTGCATAAAAGTCCGTGCGGACTCTCTGCTGCCTGTTGCTTGTTTGAGCGTCAAGAGTTGAAACACACGGTGGAAAACACCCAAAAGCACGGCAGCAGCAGGTCACCGGAGCCGGGGAGGCCTCTCACTGCAGGAAGGGATAACCTCCTGCCCCGCTCCCCGCCGCCCGCACGGCCTCAGGCAGGGGGGAGAGCGGGGAGGGCTCCCCGCAGCCGGGGCAGGGTGCCCTGCCCTGGAGGAGGCAGCCGGGAGGGGGGCGGGGGGTGGCCCGGAGCCTGCCGTCTGTAACCAGAAAGAATGGCTGGAGCAAAAGCTCGGCCTCTGAGCACCCGGCAGTCCCTTCGCTAGGAGTTTTGGGGAGAAGGAAAAATAATGTCTCCTCACCCTTGTGAATTAGGGGCTCCCCTCTCGCCGTGGGACGCATCGGATCGCTGCCAAAGGGCACCCTCCCCATGCCCCCTCCCCTTGCTCCGCTGTACACAGGACCCTGATGCTTTGGGGGTCGAGTTTCACGAAGCGCTGCCCCAACTCCAGAGGCTGTTCGGTCCATCCCGAGAGGGAGGTGACAGGCGATGTCCGAGGCCCCCCTCTCTCGGCTCCCTTTCCCCGGCTGGTGCCCATTGCCCGCCGTGCCCGCGGCGGGGGTCTGAGCTCTGCGCGGCGGGGAAGAGCGGGTCCGCCCGGCCCGGCCCCCCCGCTGGGCTGGGCGCGCCTGAGCGCTGCCGATGTCCCCGATCGATAAGTTCCTTTTCAATATCACAGCCGCTCGGGAATGGAAACACTCCGTATCGTGGGGTGGCCTTGATAAAAGTATATTTTAAGTAGTTCGGATAAGCGAAGGGGAGAAGGGAGGGGGAGAGCTGCCGGCACGTCGCCTGTAATAACCACTACGCTTATCAGCCTGGCCTAAACTCCCCAGCAATTTCTAAAGTACATTAAGTTACATAAACACGTCTCGGAAAAGAATACACTCCATCCTGCGATAGCCACCAAAGTGACCCCTCGTACCACCTCGCACCAGAGCCCACCGAGCCCCCACGGCCGCAGCGCCCCAAGGGCAGTGGGCACAAGCCCGGCGGGCGACTAACAGGGGGATGCTTGAGCCCAGGGAGAGTTTCCCGGGGTTGTGGACGCCCCAGAGACCTTCCTCTGTCCCTAATGCACTCCTGGTAAGCGGTAGGGTTTGCAGAGATCCGAGTGGGGGAAGGAGCAATCGCACTGCGCCTGCACACGGCTTTCCCCCAATCCTTTTTGGGGAGGTTGAAGCGCCCATGAGGGAATTTGCCTTAATTGGATAGAAAGCTTTTTTTTTTTTTTTTTTTTTTTCCCCCCTCATATCTGTCTCTTTCCCTCTTTGGCCACAGCGGGCAGGAGCGATAGTTACCTCACCGGCACCACTTCCCCAGCGGTGCCTTTCCGCACCGAGCATCCCCCCTCTCGGCTTTTCTCTTGCAAAAATGCCTCTGCCGATGCTCCCCCGGGTGCCCACCCCAGCCCTGGGGCAGGGGATACCCGAGATGTTGCCGGAGACGAGGCGTGAAAGTTAAGGCAGAAAAGTCGGTTCTGGGAACGGAGTGACGTCATGAGGAGTTACGACCCGAAGGCTATATGATTTGAGCGTTTCGAGAGCAAACCTGAAATGAAAAAGAGTAGAGAGGAAAGGGGCGATTTGGAATAGTTTCCCACGCTGGTCCCAGTTCAAGCCGGGTTTTCTTATCGGGTCTATCGGAGGAAATAAAATGAAACTTGTAGCCCGGCTATAACGTAAACAGGCTATTCAGTGAAGAAAAAAACCCGAGGCGCCTGAAGTGTAAAACACAGGTCACTTTGGAGCCAGGGAAAGAGGCGCCTGCCAGGCCAGCGCGGCCGTTCTTCCTCCCAGCCATCCTCACCTCTCGGGCTGGAACCCGGGGCTCTGTCGCCTGCCCTGGGGGCACATGGGCACCGACACCCTCCTGCCAGCGAGAAAAGCCTGTCGCTTGGGAAAAAATACAAAACCCCCCAAAAAAACACGGAATTTCTCGCATTATGTCCACCCTTACACGTGTTTGAAATACCCTCGGGTTTAACTCGAGAAGGGATATCCAAAAGACTTAAACGAAAAGAAGGGTTTAAAGCCGATAGGTCGGCGGTTTTCGGCAAGAAAATGTGCAGTTGGCAGCACTCAAGCTGGCGAAAAGCGGCGCGGGCATCGACCCCCGCAGCCGCCCCTGCTCATGTCGCATTTTCGCTGGTAAAAAACACGAAAAAAATGTTTTACGTTCCAAGTTCAGGTCGGAAGGCACGTCGGGCGTTTACAGACAACAAATCGCTACCCTCGCTAGAAAAAGCTTATTTCTATTTAATATTGCATCCACTAAAATACATCTAAAAGTGAAAAGAATATAAAAATCACTTCAACCTGGCAGGGTGAAGAAAAGAACAATATTGTTTAGAAAGAACTGACAAGAAAGAAGTATCGACTTTAATAATACAATTTAATAAAGAAACGGTTTATCGGGAAGGTGGTTATTTTCCGATCAACCCCCCTCCGCGCTATACGACCAAAAAATACCCAACCCAAACCAAAAACAAACAAACAAACAAAAACCCCAACAAACGAGCACAATAAAACTTCTAGGTCGCAATCACTTCACCCACGCCGGCAGAGCGGATGACTAGAGAGTTTTACCGTACCCTCAGCACTTCCAATTCTTCACTTTGCCTGGAAAGATGGAAAGAAAAGCGTCCTACCCCAGGAGGGACAGCACGGCGCATCAGCAGGTTTAGGCTCGGTTTCTGTCGGGAGGGCTCATGTCTGCCGCTGCCGAGAGCCAGGCTGTGCTCTAGTCCAGCCCTTTGCCGCAGATGACTCTTTCTGTACAAACTGATGATGACAGATATCCAGCTGATAACCTCTGGTGAACGAAGTTATTTTAATTTCCAGTCACTTTCCTGCTAAGTACCATATCAGTTTGTACACAGCTGAGATAAGAGGGATGGGGGGTTGTGGGGGAAGAGAAGAATCAGAAAGAAACGAGAAAAATGCCTACCGCCTGTTGCTGCGGTGGATACGTCCCACAGCTTCACCTGACGATTGGGGCAACTGAAGGAGGAGTCACATTTTTTCCCCTCGGATAACTCTGATTTTAACGAGCAAAAATAAGGAAATTGAGGGGGGGGGGGGGGGGGGGGGAGAGAGTTCACCTGGTTGCGTAGGGAGAAAGCCACGCACACATCCTCCCGGGCCGCTGCTAGGAGCCGTCCGCTGCGAGGCCGGGAGGCGCGGGGAAAGAAACTTATAGGAGGTGAATATTCACCCTAAGTAAGATACTATGTGTGTGTGTATTATTTCGGGGTTAAGAAAATAAATAAATAAATTAAAAGACTCGGGCATCCTGGTAGGCGAGTCCAGCTCTTGTTCTCTGCTCCCCGAGCAGGGGGTCTGAGGGGGGTCCCCCCCCTCTCTGCAGGCCCCCCGAGGTGTCCCCTATCGACACCCCCCCGGCTGCGCTCGCTCCCGCCCCCGGCGCGGCCACGCTGCGGGCCGGTTGCCCGCCGGGACTGGCACCCCTGCGGAGCTCGGTGTTTGTTTAGGGCTCGCCGAGCCCAATCAGGGCCGTCTGCCTGCAGTTTTCCGGCAGGGCTGCGAGAGGCGCCTCCTCTCTCCTTTTTATACATGAGCTGCCGGCAGCAGCCGCCGGACTCTCCGCCGCTGCTCGCCCCGCCGCACTGGATTTACCGCTCCCGCGGCCCCGCGCCCCGGCCCCATGCGGGGCACCAGCAGCAGGTTTGGTCCCTCGCTTCTCCTTCCCCTCCCCGCCACTGCCGCGATTTTCCCTTGTTTCTTCCCCGCTCTTCTGCTCCTGCGTCTCCGTCCTTTGGGAAGAAGCGGCGCGGCGGCGGCTTGCGCCTGGCTGGGGGAGCCCGAGGGAGACTTTGTGGGCAAACATCCGATGCTGGTGCCTGGAGCCCTTATCTGCTGAAGTCTTATCTCCCAGTTATCTCGCATGAGGGAGAGATGTATTTGGTGCCTATCTGCGAGGGGACTGTGTATGCGTGTGTGTGTCCTGTGTTTATCTGGAGAGCCCCGAGGAGGGCTGAGAGTGGAGAGCCTCGCCCGCTTGCCTTGCCGGCAGTTTTCTGCGCTCCCTTTCGCTTTCTCTCCCTTATCCCAGAGCCTGGGCGCCGGGGGCTCTGTGTTTGTCCGTCCGGCCTCTTTTCATGCTAGCGACTCGGAACTGCGACCGGTCTTGGCAGGGGCCCCGGCGGCGCGGCTGGCTGCGGGGTGGATGCCATCCCCAGAGGTGTGCTCGGGCTCGGGGCAGGCACCCAGCGAGGGCTGCCGGCTCACCCCGGCCCCCGTAACAGTCGCAGCCTTCCCGGCCCGTCCCCTGCCCCAGCCGCTGTGCCGGCGCCGCCGCGAACACGTCGGGGCCTGGCCCGTGCTCATCTCCCGGCTCCCTGCTGCCTTGCCTTCTTTCTCCTGCTCCTCCTCCTCCCTGCTTTCCGTGACTTTGGGCTGGAAATAAGCAAACAAGCGAAGCGATGCGCGGAAAAGCTCTCCGGAGAAGTAACCTTAAAGGGATCGCCTTACTAATTGTTTTCCCGGTGGAACCGAGTCAAATGACTCATTCATTGAAATAACCATAATAATAACAACTACACCGACAGTGGCTAAAGAAGGGGCTTTGCCACACACCGGGAAAAAGTGCCTCTCTCCCCCACCACCCCCGGCCTCCCTCTCTCCCCACGCCCTCCCACCCACCTTCCCCTTGGCGTGCTTCACGTTCAGACCCGCAGCCCAAGATGCGGAGGGAGCGGGGGGCAGCCGCCAGCGGCGGGGGGAGCGGGGCCGGGGGCCCTCGGGACCGCGCTCCGCGGGGAGCTGCGCGGCCGGCGGATCCCGTCCCGTGTTGACCTGGGCTGCCTGATGCCATTCCGCCGGGGCGAGGGACAACAGCGCCGAGGCGACAGGACTGATTAAGCGCTCAGAGGGTCCAGATAAGCACTGATGAATCTCATTAAGGGAGGGAGACGGGCTGCCCAGTTTGCTAACTTTGTTATGGTTATTTCTCTCCCTCCCCTCCCCTGCTCTTTTGTGTCCTCCTTCTCCGCCCTGCCCTGCGGACCCCCCCTCTACTTCTCCTCCTCCTCCCCTCCTGCCCTTCCCCATCCACACCCAGCAGCTAGAAGGGGACCTGGATGGCCGTGGCTGAAGGCGGCTGGTGCTCGGTGAAGCGGTGCTCTGCGGACGCCGGCGGTTCCTCCTGCCCCTTCGCTACCAGGGAGCCGCGCCCGTCTCCTTCGTCGCCCTCGTCATCCGGCGGTTCCCAGGGCGAGCGCAGCTCTTCCAAGTCTCCACTGCCGGAGCCTGACGGCAGTCACCGGCCGGCCCCTCCGCCACCCGCTGCCGAGGCCAGGTCGCTGCTCGCCCCCTACGTGCATTTCGGGGCTCCCCACCCATCCGGCCTGCCCAGCTGGGAGGACATCGTGCTTTTCGCGGATTTAGACCAAGCCAACAAGCTGATCTGGTCCAGCCGCGGCCCCAAGCTGAGCGCCCTCGGCGCCGAACAGCCCGAGGAGATGTACCAGACCTTGGCCATCTCGGCCGCTCAAGGCCCCACGCCTTACGACGGATCTCCGGGCGGCTTCATGCACTCCACGCCTAGCTCGCCCGTCTACGTGCCCACGACTCGCGTGGGCTCCATGCTGCCCACTCTGTCCTACCTGCAGGGCAGCGGGGCTGCCCAGCCCAGCCACCCAGGTGGCGGCCACGCCGTCTGGTCCCAGCCGGCGGCCGAGAGCCCCTCATACAGCTCCGGCGGCGGCTCTCACCCCTCGGGCCGCTTCCCCTACTCGCCCAGCCCGCCAGTCGCCAACGGGGCCTCCCGGGAGCCCGGCGCCTACAGCAACAGCCTGGGCTCCAGGGACCAGTACAGTCCCCTGGCCCGGCCGCTCAACGGCTCCTACCCGGGGCCCTACACGTCCTACGTGGGACCGCAGCTCACCCCTGCCTGGCCCACGGCCCCCTTCGAGAACTCCATGCTGCACTGCCTCCAGGGCCGGGCCGCCCCCATCCCCGTCCGGGCACCCAGCGCAGGTAGGCTCCGCGGGCGCGTACGGGGGAGGGCGGGCAGGGCAGGGCAGGGCAGGGCAGGGCAGGGCAGGGAGGGCGGCCGCCTCCACACTCCGGGGCTGGCCCCTGGAGAGGCCCTCGAGGGTGCCGGGGTCGCGAAAAGGCGGCAGCGGGGCTGCCCCGGCGCGGGGTGCCGGCGGCTGCGAGGCGCGGGGCGGTTCTGGTGCCAGGGGCAGGACGGCGATCCCGGGACCGTGGCTTTCCTGGAGCGGAGGTGGCTCTCGTCGGTCACGTTGGGTTTGGGGGGAACACACACAAGCGGCGTTTTTTGGAGTACGGCAATCGGGAGTGCAAACCCGCCGTTCCCCAAACGAATTGCCCGCTGTAAGCCTCTCTTTTACGTTTCCCAGCTGCGTATATTTCTGCTTCCCCAAAATGCGATAATCTGGCCAGGAAATGGTGTCAAATACACTGCCAATTAACCTTTCTTGTAGCATAGAGGAAAATTGCAGGGGTTCGCTTAACTAATTTAGGGTTATTTCAACTACAAACCACTTCGGTGCTTCGTGAAACGAGAAAAACAGCAAAGCAAAACCTCTGTTACGAACGAGAAACCCCGTTTATAAACTGATTTTAAAATATGGCAACTCCTGATGGGATTTTACTTTCACTTCCGAGGTGTCCCGTCCTTCTTTTTTTTTTTTTTTTTAGATTAGGAAATTCCTGATGTCATTAAGTTAATTGTAGAAATGGTGTCTGAGCTGCCATGATTTAGTTAGAGTCAGAAAGATTAACGATTATTGCAGTGTCTTCAACTTTAGAATACCCGAATGTATATATAAATACAAATGTATAGAGAGGAGGCTGTGTGGGTATGTGTGTATATATGTATATTTATATTTATGTATATTTATATATACTTATATGTGTATGCATACACACGCATGCACACATATTTGATCAGCATTTGCTTTAATCATAAACTACCCACCAGGTGGGTATATTTTATATACACTGTGATTTTCTTTTTCAGTGCAGTGTTGCAGAAAATTTCTCAGTGGCTTTTCGTCTTTCTATAGAAGTGTACACAACATTCCTTCTTGGTGATACCACTAGATTTAGGCATTTTAATCCCCCCAGTTCGTGTTTACTAACATGACAGAAGGTAGAAGACTTTTAGTAGTAGTGGTGGTAGGAGAAGGACAGAGCAAAGACAAGAAGCTGTGTCTTCGGGCAACACGAAAGTTGAGTTCTTAAACTCAGTTGCCAAAAGTTATGGTGCAAAAGTAGGTCATGGAGGGGAAAAAAAAAAAAAAAGAAGAAGAAGAAGAAAAAAATAGGTGTGGTGTTGTGGGTTGGTTTTTTCATGTTTTGTTTTGTTTGGGTTTTTTTTCCCTTGGGTTGTTTGTTGTGTTTTGTTGTTTGGGTTTGTTTTTTTTTTTTTTAATTTGGTTTGTTTTGGTTTATTTTTTTTCCGTGAGAAAGGTGGAGTTGGAAAATCTGACGGAAGAGAGAGGAGAGGGGTAGGGGAGAAGGGGTAGAGGCGGGAAGGTGCAGGAGTCTGGGGCAGGAGTGCCAAGGCAGCCGGGGAGGGGCACGGCAGCCTCCCCTATTCCCGGAGGTCTCTCGCCCGCCCCGGTGCCTCTGGAGCCGCTCCCCGCGGGGCTGCTGAGCCCCGGCCCGGCTGGAAAGGCGCAGGCGGCTCTGGGGGCCCAGCCCCGCATTTCCTCGGACGGTGCCTCTGGCCCCAGCAGCGGGACCGGAGGGCAGGGGTTAGTCTTTCTGCGAGGGGAAGGATGGGTGCCTTTCGGTGAGGGGAAGGGGGAGCCGCATTGCCTTGTAACGTGGGGTGAAACATCCCGGAACTCCTGGGCCACGCGAGTTTTCTGCTCCTGAACGACAAAAAGCGGCAGCAGAGCCGAAGGCATGAGTGCTTCCGTCTCAGAAATCGTTGCCGCAATATATTTTTATAGCAGAATTGTTTGATACGGTTTTCTTAACGTTACTCATAGAGTTACTAAAGCAATATCTAAAATTAAAACTTTATTTTGCTTTCCTTGGAGATAAACATATTTCTCTCTCACTCAGGGGAAAAAAAAAATTAAAATGCCCGAGAAATATTGTCACAGCAGAATTTATTTTTGCAGGCATGAAGGTAATGTTATAAAGTAAATAGCTGAGACAAATAACTGTTTAACTTCCAGCGTCCTTGAAGCCTTAAGCATTTTCCTGATTACAGTCTTCAATGACGCTTTTAGTGCAAAGATTAATAAATCTTAGCAATGTGCTAAGAGCTACAAACTGACAACATGAGTTGAACTGTGCTCTCTGGACTCTGCCGTGTACTCCTTCCTGTTGAGTTCCTAATAATTCGCAAACGAAGGGAGGAGAGGAATGTATTTCGGTGGGTGCGGGCCAAAAGGCCGTTTCTTTCCCAACTCAATGCCCGCCGTATCATCCCAGCCCTGCCTCCAAAGCTGCCTGACGTTTACAAGGGCTTTTTCGCTTTACAGCGCAAATCTTCTAAGCGAAGCGTAAAAGAAGAGCCCAATGATGAATTAAGGCAGGTAGCGGAGGGGATGGAGGGAGCAAAAAAAATCAGCGATGAAGCTATGAGTCTGAAACGGACTTTCTCATGTTCAATTCGAAAGCTGCTGCAGAAATCCAAACGCTTCCTTTTATTATATCTGCACAGCGTGGCACGATATATGTAAAATCCGTAATTTTTTTTTTCTCCCTGAAATATGGAGAAGTGAGGCAGAACAAGAATATAAGGATTCACTGTGATAAAGGTTTATTTTTTTGCCGTGCATTTAGACCCTTTTTCTTACCCCAGTGTTCAGTAGCTGTGAGAGGAGGCAGAATACCGCATTTTTTTTCCAATTTCCTGCATTTCCTACCAGACTACTCGAATTTGACCAAATAGCCGAGGCAAAGTAATCGCTCCCTGTCCTTGGCACACCAGAGTCCCGAGCGCTGTCTCTAAATTTGAAATTTTCACTAGGTGTGACGCATTTAAAATGAGAGTCCAGGTAAAATCTCTTGCCCAGCCTCGACAAGGAGGAAAACTCGTCAAAACCACAGCTCCTTATATCCCGTCCTTGCGGTCTGGCTTCCAGGGTGGACTTTGGAAGTAGGCTACTCTGGCAGGGACCTAACACCCCCTGCCCCCTCAGAAGCCAAGTGCACCCCTCTCTCCTTCCGATGGGCACCACGATGGCGATTTAACCCCTCGGGTGGGACCCGCACTGCTCCAGCCAGGTTTCCAAAGGGCCAAATCCTGAAGTGAGCGCAGGGCTGCTGGGGGGCCCTGCTCCATCTGACCGGGGTCCCCCAGCCCGTCCCGGGGGGCACCGACTCCGCTCTGCTTTTTAAAGCAAAGGTTGTGCTGCGGTCGCAAGTCTGGTACACTTAAAGAAATAAAAAAATAACAAAAATAAAATAAAATAAAATTTTTAAAAAAAGGAAAAAAAAAAAGAAAAAAAAAGGGGGGGAAAAATAAGAAAAAGAAAGAAAAAGGAAAAAAAAAAACCCAAAACATAAGGGGGTTTGTAAAAAATGCCTGCGTGGCGCGATCACTGCCGGGGAAGGGCTTTTCCGAGGGCTGACCAGCGCCGGTTGCTTGCTCGCCCGCTCGCCCGGAGCCCGACTCCCGGCGCGGCGGGGTCGCGGCAGCGCTCCGCGGGGTTCCGCGCCTGCCCGCGGCTGTGCCTCATCCCCTCTCCCCTCTGCTCCTGACCCCCCAGAGCTGCTGGAGGACCTGCCCGAGAGCCGGGAGTGCGTCAACTGCGGTTCCATCCAGACCCCGCTGTGGAGACGGGACGGCACCGGCAACTACCTGTGCAATGCCTGCGGGCTCTACACCAAAATGAACGGCCTCAGCCGGCCCCTCATCAAGCCCCAGAAGAGAGTGGTGAGTGGGGGTGGAGGAGAGGAGGGGGATAGAGGAGCTGCTCCCCGAGGGACACCGATCAGTGCTAGACATGAGGAAAGCGGGGACAAGGACTGGGGACAGCAATCAGAACGTGTTAGCCCCGTGATCTCCCGGGCTGCAAAAGCAGAGCGGGGCTCCTGCCCAGGTCTGCACACCAAAGTGGTCCCGATGCAGAATGACAGGGCTGGCTGCTCTCTGGGTGCCACCGGGCCCATCTCCTGGCCCTGTACTGGCAAAATCACCCTCTGCGCCTCTTGAGCTGCGCACCCAGAAAGGGCGAGCCTGGCTTTTTAAGTTGATGGACCCTATTGGTGTGTGGGCATTGGCAGCTTGGAAGAAAATTTGTACTGCTGATGTTGGACGTTTCCAACAGAAAAAAAAAAAAAAAAAAACCAGAAAAAAAAAAAAATCAGGGTTTGAAAGTGTTTGTTCACAGGGCTAGGAATTTCTCCAGACCTGCTTTGTTTGCCGAGAGCTCGATCCTTGGGAATGTAAGCAAGTTTTGTATATGATTCAAAGAAAACCTATTGTTTAAACAATGATAATAGCCTTTGTTTTGTTTTGCTCCTAAGAAATGAGCAGCAACTTTTCTAAAAATATCATCCTAAAACTAGGGGGGGAAATAAATAGTACAAACCAGAACCCCTGTTTATAACTCAGGCTGGCACTGAATAGGCAAGGAGAAAATTTAACAAGTGGGAACTGTACATTATGTTTAGCAAATCTGGGTGGAGGTCAGCAGGGAGAAAGAATATGCTCTTCAGTAATGGCTGTTACGGAGCGAGCCACAATAAATCACGCTGGTATAATCCAAGCTGATGTTTGGACCCTTGTGTATGGAGACAGTGTATCAAACCCATCAGCCTTTCAAGCCCCTTTCAATCACACCAACTGCTTCGCTCTGCGCCTGTTTTCCTAGCATTAAAACACATCCCGTTCTTTATTTCACAACTATTTGGATTTAACGCCCTTATGGGAGTGGGGGAAAACAAAACCCAAACATGCAGTGATCAGAGCGGACAGTAAGCGCTCAAGAACAAACCCCACCTCTGCTTAAAGACCTTTCTTTAAGCCAAAAAGTTAACTCCAAGCCAGGGGTTAATTACTGCTGGGTGCCCATTTGTTCTAGCTGGTCACCCACTAAATTTCATGACACAAGGTGTTATCTCATTACTGGGGACAAACACAGCAGACAGGCCAGATCTGCTGCTTGCCTGAAGTGTCAGAGCTTGACTGGCTATGGCACCCCAGCCCAATGCAGATTTCAAGTAGCTAATACCTGGCTTTGGCATTTCTATGTCTTTTATTTTCTTTTCTTTTCGGGTTGTTTTTGTATATATTTGTACATTGGTATTTTTTTTTTTGTTTTCTTTCCTTTGCTTTCTTTTGCTTTGCTTTTTCTGTAAGGAGGGGTGGGTTCGAGGAGAGTAAAACAGTCAAATTGCAGCCCAATTTGAGCCTGACACCTTGGTGGAATAATTCTGAAATAGCTCTGCATAACAGTTTCTACTGAGTACTCGGGCCAGAACTATAAATCAACCATGACTGTGTGTTCATACAGTTGGAAATATGTAGGTGAGAAGGGAAAATGTTTTGAAAATGCTAAACATGTTTAGATTGCCCTGAAGTTTCTGATAAAATTCCTGCAGCAGAAAAGTCATTTTAGCTTCAAAACACACCAAAAAACTCCCTATTTGTTTAGATATGGGAATGAGCAAAAGCTATTGAAATAAAATACATGAAGATTTATACCAGACTGCATACAAAAAAAAGAGAAAGATTTAACAGAGTGAAATCTGAGTGCAAAGAAAGAAAATGACATATATATGTTAAGAACAGCTTTTTTTTTTTTTTTTTTTTTTTTTACCCAATCCACGTAAAACTCCTATTGGATCGAGGGGTGCAGTTTGCACACTGTGTGCATATATATTTAGTAGCAAGGTCAAAAACTGTGTTTTCATGAGACCTGGATTTTTAAGATTAAGACATGTGTGCCTGTACTTCAGACTATATTACACTTGGCCGTTTTCTTTTTTTCTTTTTGTTTTTTTTCCTGTGCAATTACAAATGGATTGCCAATTCAAAGTTACAAAAATTGTATTTAATCTGGAGTTCTTTCTGGGCTGTGGTGTGAAGACGACGGTTTGCTGCTAAAGGAACTCAAACGGATAAAATGCAAGAAACTCGGTTATTACTCTGGAATATTCCTCATTCTCAAAACATTTTTTATCAGCTTCCCGAGTAGCAGGCAGCTCTGCGGTATCAAAGGTGACCGAGTTACGTCTAACAACCCAGCAGTAAATGACTCAAGAGGAAGGGCATTGTACCCTTAAGTTAGTAATTTCAGTTACGGGACTTTATTGTCAGAATAAGATTAATGCAGTCCTCTAAAACTGAGTTCTCCGTGTAAACTTGTTCAGCTGCCAGACACAGAGCTAGGCACGGAGTTTTTAATTCTTTTTATTTCTTTTTTTGTCAATGCGATACTTTGAAAAAGCCTAGATTTATGATATAGCTGGAATTCTTTGCTTGTGATGAACGTAAAAGAGATCACTTGTTACAGGGACTTTTATAACCCATTCACCTTCGTTTCACATGTTTATGAGGACTGCCTTCACTTATGATATACAGCCTGCAGCCATAAAGCTCTGGGTTATACGGTTATTTCTGATACAAGGTTGCTTCATCTTGGCTCCAAACTCCACGGAATAGTGTCATAAATGGCTTGTTTGCAGTGGGGACCTTGTAGTCACTCACCGGCTTTTCTGCTGGCCAAGGGGAAGCTCTGCCCTGTAAAACACCCTCCCGAGAAATGTTATTTTTCACACAAGGGAAAAATGGGTGATGATAAAAAGATCTTTTTACAGAGATGCTGTTGTTGAACATGTCACACATGGGATGCCCAGGAAAGTTTTCCCCAGCCATGGTGACACCGAGGGCAGGTGATTAAAGAGGCTTATTTTTCCAGTTTGTTGGGAGAATTGGTGTCAGGTTCAGAGTTGCCTCTTTGCTCCCAAGCAGGGGAAAGGGTGTTGGACTGGTTGGAGAGGTACCACCAGAGTGATAGGACTTCTCCTTATCTGGATGGAGCTGTAGTGGAGACGTTTTCTCTGTGTCCTGCTGGAGGAAGACCCAGTGCCTGGTGGTTTGAACAAAGGTCCCTGGGTCAGCAGCTCCCAAATGTGGATTTTGCCTCTGCCAGGACTGCCTGGAGTTGCAGACACACATTACCTCTTCATGTCAGCTTTCCCATCTCTGAAATGAGGATAATCTTGTTTTAATTCTGGGATGTCACCGATAGATGCTATAAAAAGCCCCTCCTATCATCCCGGCTATGTGTTAAAGTACTTTTTATAAACCGTAAAGACATAAATCATTTGCTTTTGCCCGTCTGTTTATGCCCGTGTTTGCCTGTGCTTGCCTTTAGCCCTCGTCCCGGCGGCTGGGCTTGTCCTGTGCCAACTGCCACACCACGACCACTACCCTGTGGCGCAGGAACGCGGAGGGCGAGCCCGTCTGCAACGCCTGTGGCCTCTACATGAAGCTCCACGGGGTGAGTGCCTGTGTCGCCGAGGGGACATTCCCTCTCTGGCTGATGCTCGTTTGGGGAAGGGGTGGTCCTCCCAACACTGGGTGCCCAGCAGCTCTGGGAGAGGGGGTGGCCTCAGCTTCCTACCAGTCAGGGCAATGTTTCAGTTAATGCTGACAGTCTCGGCTCACCGTTGGGACTGTGGAGTTAAAACCAGTGAAGAAAATGGATAAAATGACCAAAAAATGTGTGACATTAGAAAATGGTTAGACCATTTTAGAAAGTTATGCTTTTGACAAGTTATGTGTTTGCTGCTGTAGCTCTCCTGACAGATTTGCACAAAGAAATCACCTCTGAGTGAGTGGCAAAGGTCTTTTTGACACCAGGATTTAAACTAGCTCTTCAGTGTTGGGGTGGAGAAATAACCTAGATGTGTAATAAGGCAGTTTTTCATCGACAGACATAGCTGTGCCAGCTAAACTTTGAATGTAATTCAAGTCATAGCTACGCCAGCAAAACTTCTAATGTCATTTCAACCTTTGCTAGGCAATAGTAGGGGGAGAAAATAGCTCTATCCTGAATGTGATGGAGTATGTTTTGGGAGAGACTTGGAGCCTGTTATGCCCCTGTGGATTAAGTAACAGTCAAGCACAAGTGTTTGAAGAACGAGGCCATTAAGAGTGATTGGGACTTGGTCTAGTCCCCAAGAAAAAAGTAAATTATATCACAGGTTTAAACATTATAATGATGTTAAGCATATGCCTGAATTGTCTTTCCCCAAACTCACGTTATCATGAAGTTAAAACGTATTTTAAGCCAACGTTTTCTGTAAAACTGTTATCGTTGTGATGAGACACAGAACACAAAGCTGAGTTTTGAGCACATTTTCCCTATAAATAATGAATCTGAATAATATAAAGCTGTATCACAGGCAGAACTGCTTATAAGAACAAAGTCAATTATGGCCTAAAGCTTCTGTCCTAAGACACTTATTGGGGATGGTCTGGTTTGCATAGCTGGTCCCCAGGAAGAGAAGCATTTTTTTCCCTCATATGCATTCTTGCTTTCCAGAATCAGCCACTGAAGATAATTCCTAACTGACTGGAATAAGGAATAACAGATCAGATATACCCTGCCCAACTTGATTTCATAGGACCGATGGCCAAATGATGCTGTTTTTCCTTCAAAGTCTGCTGTTTGTCTGTGGACTGACTGAGGTGTTGGAAAAACTGTTTAGTTCACATCAAGAAAAAGATTTCCCTGCTTTCTTTGTTCAGCTAAACCTCCCCTTGAAACAACACATTGCTTTGCCCAAGTAAAATGCTAAGTTTTTTTTAATCGGTACAGTAGCATGGGAAAAATTGACTTGCTATACAGGCATTTTCAACATCACCATTTGATCTGGTAGTGTATTTTGATTTTTAATATTAGAGTATGCATACAACTCTCTGATTGGTCTGGAAATTGAATTTTTTCAGGTTCCTCGACCTCTTGCTATGAAAAAAGAAGGAATTCAGACCAGGAAGCGAAAACCTAAGAACATAAATAAGTCAAAGACATGCTCTGGTAAATATAAGAGGATAACAGAGTTGAGCTGCAACAGTTGGTTTGGGGGTTTTTGTTTATTTTTTTCATGGTTTGGGTTTGTTTGTTGGGTTTTTGTTTTGTTTTTTGTTTTGCTTTTTTTGTTTGTTTTGTTTTGTGTTTTGTTTTTGTTGTTGTTTTTTTTTTCTTTGTTTGTTTTGGGTTTTTTTCTCTTCCCATAGCTGGAATATGTTTGGTTTTAATACTAGTTCCCGATCTTTCAGGTAACAGTACTACTGTGGTTCCTATGACTCCAACATCCACATCTTCTACTAACTCAGATGACTGTAGCAAAACTGCTTCTCCCAACACACAGACTGCAGCCTCCGGGGTAAGCCATAAGCTGCTGTCCATATCTGTAAGCAGAATGATCACTGTGCAATGTTATCAGAGCTTTTATCTTATCTAGCAGAACAATAATCTAAACAAACTTTCCAGTTTTGTTAGCTGATACGGGAACAAGTTTTTCAGAGGATATTACATATAGCTGTAAACAGAATGACAAGCTCTTTACAAACATCTTAATTAAGATCTATATAATTTTTATAATTTTACTTTATAAATTAACCACAGCTTAACCTCAGAGATTTGGTTTTGAAACGTTCAGGTTCTTCCATTTCAAAGGTTTTCTTCCGGAGCAAAGACAATAAATCATGCCCAGTTGATCCTTTCAAAAAAGAATTGTGCATGTACCCCTTATTTACCTGAAATGATTTGATAAGAATTTATAATTCAAGACACCGCTACTTAAGTGTTTTCCAAAAGCTGTTTAATTTATAGAAGTATTTTTTTGCATTATCTCAAATGACTGGTAAACTCCAGAAAAATATTACCCTGCTGTATGAATGGAAACATAAAGGCTTTTGTTTTAAACTAAGATGTGCTCTTAAACCCCGATCCAGACCAAAATGAAACCAGGCTGGGATGCCCCGCTGATTATAGAGCAGAGGAGATCAGCCCTCTCCTCACAGAGGGTTCTTCACGGGCCAGACACTCAGCATCTGGCAGCACTGAGCTCCAGGGGAGCAGCAGATGAGCACTGATCATCCCCTGCTTTAGTTTTGATCCCTATTTTACACCATGCGCTGAAACCATCTCAAACTTCTTTTCTTTACTCACTTAGCGTGTGAGATAACAAATACTACTGCTGAAGTTGCAAAGCTTAATGTAGATTAATTTCTAACCCCTTGGCTATCCATATTCATATTCATATTCATATTCATATCCATATCCGTATCCATCCACACTCCTCGGGCCTTATGTGTCCTTTAATATGCCACATCATTTCTTTGAAAAGCTTTCCTAATGTGTCTTTCTTTACTCCTTTATTAATAAAAAGAAGACATTGTTTATATTAACTATTTTTCAATATGTCTCAGCATTCCCACATCCAAATTCCTTTCAATAGTTTAATTCTTGACGTACAAAGTTTCATTGTACAAAGGGACAAAAAAACCATTTTTAGCAAATGCGATTGTTTGTGGACTGACAGGGCCACCCAGTTTCAGAGGCACTGGGTTTTGGGTTTGGATGCTGCCAGAGAAGGATATTGCTAAGAGGGCCTGTCTTTGACATGAGAAAACCCTGTCAGTCCAATAACATAAACAGATCACATCAAAAAAAGAGAAACACTAATCAAACAATGAAGTGTTACTGGGTTTCAGGCTCCCCCGTGTGAACTACTCTGCACTCTTTTAGGCTCTCCTCTAATATCTGCAAAGGAAAAAATGCAACCAAATTTTCCTTAAAGTTTCCTTATATTGTCTTAAGCAGCCGATTCTGAGGAAGGTCATGAGATTTATATAACGGGCAGAATTAGAAGCAGAACGGAGGCTGAGGCAGCAGTGTAGGCTGTGGGCAGTGTAGCCCCGTGCTGCTGGGGCAAGGAGAAGTCATATAGGCGAGATCCCAGTTCCCCTGTGCTGCTGCTTTCTTGGCTGGCTAAAGCTCGCCTTCCTCTCTGGAGCCCTTGTCCTTAGGAGAGCCTATCAAACCTGTTATTAATCATCTTTATGGTATAATTTTAATAGTACTGTTTATAATATAATTACGCCAGGTGGAGTTGTGTGGATACAGGAGGACAGCAGGGTGGGAGCAAGGTTCGTGCCCTTGGGCTCCCGGCTTCACTCAGCAGCAGCAATCCAATGTGGTGGGGACGGGCGAGACTACAGGTTGAAAGTAGAAAGCAGTGGCTCTTAAGACTGGCTCCTGTTGTCCCAGGCAGGAAGTAAAATAATTTCTTACGAGCCTCAGTCCCGTGGGAGAGGCTGAGGGCTCATAAGGGCCATTGAGGTTGTCAGAAGTGAAGGGATGTCAGCATTTTAGATCTAGGCAGCCTGTAATCTGATCACATGCTGAGGAAAAGATACTCTACTTCTGTTTGCCTTATATTTTTTTTTCCCCAATTTGAGTTGACCCATCGATAGCCCAAAGATTTGTATTTATTCTTCAAACAGGCAATGCCTTTGCACAAGAAGAATAAACTTCTCTGGGCCATGTCAGGAGGGGAAAAAAACCCACAGGTGGATGAATTCAGGTTCTGTAGTCTTTGGTTGCTTTAACAAGAAGGGGTCTGCTCCTGCTGGTGTGGTGCTGGTGCGGTGCTGGTGACATCACGGAGGCACAGGCACCTGCTGGAAGAGCCAACCTGGCTCATTCCCCAAGCGTTACCCAACCAGCACAGCAGCTTGCTTTTGTTTAGCTCTGTTTTCACTTCTCCAGCCCTGGTTCTGTGAAGAGGGGAAAAAATGCCAAACTGACATTACGTAGACAAATCTGATGACATTTTAGCAACTGGTGTCTGAAATTCGCAGCGATGTTGTTGCTAAATGAAACAGAGCAAATGAATTCCTCTGCTCTTACAAAAACAATTTATTATGCCTTTTATGGGAGGCTGCTGACAGAGTTCCTAGCTGTGTAGAAATCTAATGGAAACGAAATTCAGCAGAATTCATTTGTGTTAGTAATAGTCACTTTTTGTCCTACCTTTCTTTATCTCTTTAAAATAAAAATAAAGAAAGGAGGGCAGAAAAAGAGAAGGGCAGCAGTTACTCTTGGAAATGTCTCTGAGACTATCTGTTTCACGAAGGGAATCTTACATGATGCCAATTTTGAGACAAATTAGCCAGAACCTTAAATGTTGGTTTTACGTTCTAGCTGAAGTTTAAACATTGAAAAGATATGCTTATGAATTGCTGTTGGTGCAAAGCTGATTTCAAACACCCCAAAACGGAGCCGCGTTTGTCTCAGAGATATTTCGTTGTCCCTTTGTAAAGGGGCTATTTGCCAAATTCACATCTGAGTCAAGGATTCAGGCTTATTTCTGTTTTCCTAAGCAGTGTAAGTACTGGGTGTCCTCTGTTACTACTATGGAAAAGGTTCCGCTGTGTGATATAGGAAGTTGCCTTACATCCCCATAAAAAGAAGATTTGAAGGTTTCAGTCAGCATCTGCATCTCTACCTGCTCTCCCTTTGATGCTGCTGAAAGTGTCCAGAGAAAAGCCATGCGGAATAAGTTGCTAAACAATGGGCATGATCTGTAGTGTGTGCCCATCCATTTCCATGCAGGAGCTCCAACTTCTGTGATTACCAGAAGGACTTTATTCCCTTATTAGGCTAAAAGGTAGTACGAAAACTGCTGTAAAATCTGCTTTTTATGGCAGGACATTGAGGCTCCTTGAGCCAGGGCTGATGTCACTAAAGGCTCAGAAGCGTCACGAGAGCTCTTCTTTCAGAAGACTCTGCTGTGGCCTTTGCCTCCAGTTTGGCACTGTTGCAGAAGGGCTGTCATCACACACCAAAGAGTAATTTAGCATAGTTGTCTTGGAGGTGAAACTAGTACTTACTTTCCTTGGACGTTTACGTTGAGGAGTGGTTCAGGACTGGCTATTCAGTGCTGTAGGGTGGTAAGTGAAGAGTTGTCTGAAATGGCCTCAGCAGGTGGAGAGCTATCAGGAAAATGCAGCTCTATCTGTCCCCAGAATGCCTGACAACCTGTCCTGAATTATCTAAATAGCTCCTCCTGCATCTGCTTCTGTTTTCAGAGGCGAGTTTGTGAGATGGTTAGAGGTGGTGTTCTCTGCTCCTTTTCAGGCAGCAGATTGGTAGGACCTTCATGCAGGCTACAGAGGTATCTCCCAGAGTCTGGGTAAACCAGAGACATAGACATGACCTCTTAAAAAGAAACTAACCACCTGGATACCAGAAAACTGAATGGCCAAGGGTGTTTCAGACTCTCTGATGATAAGACTTCAGTAGGTATAGAATAATTCCATAGCCTTTGGAGCAGAGTTTCCCTGAGAAAGGCTCACCAGCATGATTGGTAGGACTTTCACCTGGAAAATGAGAACACGGTGCCTCAGTCCTGGTATGAGTAAATATTTATCTAAACCAGGTGGAATAAGATCAACAGGAGTCATGAGGAACATGGCAACCTAAAGTACCAAATAGTCAGGTAGTCAGGGTATTATGATGGGAAAGCTGATACT
Organism: Todiramphus chloris collaris; assembly: GCA_025345505.1. Taxonomy (NCBI): domain Eukaryota; kingdom Metazoa; phylum Chordata; class Aves; order Coraciiformes; family Alcedinidae; genus Todiramphus; species Todiramphus chloris. The sequence continues at coordinate 922,864 of JANVCC010000261.1, forward strand.
CCAGTTAAAGTCTTCTCTCCATCTCCTACCTCTTCTGTTAGTCCACACTCCTGGACAATGTAGGATGCTGTTTTCTTCTCCTCACCCAGTTTCATATACTCAGGCATTTGTTTTCTTTGCTCCGCGTACACATATCCAAAAGAGAACATTTCATTTTGTATCAAACAGAACAAAGCAGTCCAGCTTTTCTGTTCCAGTGGGGAAAAACAGGGAAAAAGAGTATTTTTGGTTCTACCTAAAACTTCTATAGGGACACATATATTTTGATTGGTTTTGTTCTATTGCCAAAACAACAAAGCCAATTACTCATACAGCTCTCGACAGTGGTGGGGGTCATCATCTTTCCCAAGCTATGCTGGAAGTTACCTCCCTTAGGAAATTAATAAATTAATGAAATAAATTAACCACAGATTTATGTTGCTCTAATACAAAGAAGATTTGAAGATACGTAAATTTGCATGTCTGCAATATAAACAAAAGGATCAATTGGACTAGCAAGAAATGACAACTTTGTGTACCAAGAGGGTCACCGAATCAGAAAAAAAACCCCAAACCCTGTGGTTTTGCAGTGCTGAGACTTGCTCTTCAGAAACCGGGGAGCGACAGCATTGGCAGAAAGTGAGGATGGCAGCTTTTTCAGGGAGGCTGAGGATGGAAAACTAAGGGCTCCTCCATAGCCTGCCACAACACCTTGTATACTAAAGAAGTTGTTGCAATGTGTTTCAGCTGACTGTGGTTATCATTTACATGTAGACAACCTAAAGTAGGCTAACTGAGGAGGAAATAAGTGTTGGCTGAGACTCAGCTTACTACAGACTTAGTGTAATGTCCAAAATTCATAGAGCATTTTGAACCCATGAAGTGGATAGATCAAAGGTCTATCTGATAGAGCAAAGGCCTTTGCCACTCTTCCCAGCTGTTAGCACAACTCCTTGCCCAGAGCCTTCGCCTCTCGGCTGCAGAGGTGTGGGGGAAGGCTGGGGGAAGTGGGGTATCCCACCTTGCTCTCTGTGGTGGGCAGAGGATGCAGGAAGGAGTGGGTGGAAGAAATCAGGAGTCCTGCAGGCTGGTGCTGTTCCCCAGGTTCTGGCCAGCATGGGCTGAGCAGCCTCATTTTGTTCTGGACCAGCTTTAGTAGGGGTGAATTTGGCTCCAGGCTTCTGACAGCAGGTTTGAGTACAATGTAGGTGTCTAAAACTCTCCATGGCTCTAAGGTTTCCCTGTGAGCATGGTGGCAGGTCCTCTACAGAAAGGCCACCTCCAATCCAGACAACCTGCCTTGGGGCTACCCCGTGACCAGCTCCTGTTGGTCTGTGTAAAAAGAAGACCCTTTGCAGATACAAACACAACCTTCCTTTGTTTGGGAGGCAAGCTTCTCCCAGTGGGCTTCATTCTTTTTTTTTTTTAATCTCTGGAGGCTGACCCAAAGTTGATGATCTATCCTATTATTAGATTTCAGCAATAAAAATAAATCTATAACATTCTTAATGATAGAGACAGCTGTTGTGAATTGGAAGAGCTCATTGACTTCAGCGTTGTTCAGCTTACTTATTCCAACTGATAAATGTCCCCTAATAACTAATTATAACTTCTGCTGTCTCCTCCCTTAAATCTGGAGAAGTAAGAGCAGAGGCAGGAAGGCTCAGGAGCAGAGCTGTGATTCAGCTCTGCCCTTTTTATGAGGTAAAGTTTATTTTCCATGTTTCACTTTGGGAGCTGCCCGAGCTGCCTGGATTTGTCATGACATTATTGGGGTGGGGTCCTGCCCGCCCTGGCTCAGTGGAACCAGGATCTGGCCTTGGTCAGGCAGGGATGGGCAGTCTTCAAACAGGATGTGCCTCCACGTCCTCCCTTCTGGGGTGACCAAGGGAGGGGTAGCTGATAATTCCACATGGAAACTATGGGTCCCTACACTCCACCTCCATAGGGTTGAATCAGGAAAAGGGTGAATTACACTTTCCAAGCCTAGAAAAAACAGGTGGTGATAAGATATTTGCTTACCGGAACAACAGTGGCAAATATGGGCAAATGGCAACCTTTCAAAGCAGCTCCTAGTATTTTTAGCTCAGGTTGAGCAAACACTGCTCATCTCTAATTTCAAACCCACCTCCACCGTGGGGAGACTCAGGCTGATAAAAATTATGTCTTTTGTGCTAATAGGAGTGTATTTGATGCATTAGAAAAAGGAAAACACCGCTTTATCCGAAAAACTAGGCTGATGAAAGACCAAAACTAGACCCAAAAGTTAGCGTGAAACCTGCCTCATTGAATACTCTGGGCATAGTCACAGGGAACAGGATATGGAGATTTGTTATCGCTGACTGGCAGTTGTGCATTTGAGAGAGCAACAAAATATATTTCTTAGGATTAGAACTATTTTGGCTGGTTTTTGGGGGGGCAAGCAGTTGTTCCTTCCTGCTCCTCATTTCTGGGTAGCGATTGATGGAGTGGGATCCCAGCTGATGACTGAGTGGAAGAATAGCAGTGATCACTGTAGTAGAAGCTAAAGAAAATATCAGAGTGGAGGTTGTTTCAGACAAAAGCAATGGCTGGCAACCAGCATCTCTTTCAGAAGGTCTCTTCAGAAGGTGATGTTTCCCCTGGGCTAAGCGTGAGGACAAGAACACCTCTCGGCACCAGTTGGAAAAGACCTTTGAATAAATAAAGCTTTGCTTTTCCTATGTCAGGACGGCTAGCCTGGCATGGCTCCAAGAGAGCCAAGATCTCTACTCCTGTGAAATGATTAAATATGTATATTGTTCATCGAAACATCAGGCAGGAAGCTTCTGCAGTAACACTTTAGGAGCTCTCCTTTTATTTTTCTCTCTTCTCTCTTCTCTCTTCTCTCTTCTTTCTCTTCTTCTTCTCTTCTCTTCTCTTCTCTTCTCTTCTCTTCTCTTCTCTTCTC
>JANVCC010000261.1:925781-962704 GCA_025345505.1 Todiramphus chloris collaris
TCTTCTCTTCTCTTCTCTTCTCTTCTCTTCTCTTCTCTTCTCTTCTCTTCTCTTCTCTTCCTCTCTTCTCTGAATCTCATCCAGATACTATCCATTAACAAGTAAATTATGTTTCTAAAGTGGACATATCAAAGAGTTAATTTTGCATGAAGTCAGCTCTTAAACATTTCCTTTATCAGGTGAAAACATTGCTACTTCTCTGTCTGGCACTGTGAATTTTTCCTCTTTGGTGGATCTGCTCAGCCTCATGGAAAAAATGATCATTTCTTTGTCCTTGTAACTCTGCATTCCTCTGTTAAAACAAGTGGACTGGTTCCAGTGCAGTTCAGAGGTTTGTCTTTGTGCCTACCAGAGCTCTCCTGCATTTTGTCATGTGTGTGTAGGTAGAGGAACAAAAAGGCTCCTGGTTCAAACGTGTAGTGGTCTCTCCACTTGAGATGAAAAGAGCATCACCTTTAGTGGCCAGTCTTAAAAAGTGGTTGTGGCTGGTGTTTTGAAGGGTGAGGAATGATTTTAGGCATTTCAAGGTCTGAGGGACCCAAAAAAGGCTGATTTCCAGGAGGTGCTCTGCATCTGCTGCTGGAGAATTGGGATCTGTCAGGATTCTTCTATCAGGGAAGCAAAATTATAGGTGCCACCATTCCTGCTTCACATTTTTAGTGTTGGCATCTGGATCCCTTCAGTAGGGGGCAGTGGGACACACACACGTTACCTTCATCATGGTCTTATGTCCAGGTTTTTCTGTGCATCGTGCACTTTCTTTTCCACCTTGCTGGGAAGTTAACCACGTGCTGATCTCCAAATGCAGGTATCACTCCATCAGAGAAGCTGAATGAGTGAGCTGACCCTGAGACATGTTGTCAGTTGCAGGGTTTTGAGACACGGGGCAAGCAGAGGGCAAAGCCTGACTTTTCCCAGAAATGCTGTGCTAGCGGCTGTGCCCCGAGCCCGCCACACTCCCACTCACCCCGCAGAGTGTGCAAAGTTCACCCGCTCAACGAAATCTCTCTTTGCTCTTCCCCCTGCTCCAGGCAAGCTCATCTGTGATGTCTGGCCCAGGAGAGAGCACCAGTCCTGAAAACAGCAACCTTAAGTATTCAGGTCAAGATGGGCTTTACACAGGAGTCAGCCTGACCTCCACGGCCGAAGTGACGGCATCCGTGAGACAGGATCCCTGGTGTGCCCTGGCTCTGGCGTGACCCAGTGAGAGGGAAGCTGGACCCCGGCACTGTGCGGCAGCCCCCAGAAGTCCACGCAGCATGGTTTCTGCCGCGGAGTGGTTGTGGCGGCAGCGAGAGTGCTGGCAAAGAGCATTCCTCTGAAATTGTTTCCGTGCCTTGCTGGCAGAGGTGTTTTTCAGCCTCCGAAAGAGGCTCTGCCGAAGCATCCAGTTCCTCATCTATGCAAGAAAAATAAAGGGAAAGCAAATGCCCATCAGGGGATAGCTATCGAAACTTTACACCTTCCCAAAAAAAAAAAAAAAGAAAAAAAAAACCAGAAAAAAAGAGAAAAAAAAAGAAAGAAAAAGGATAAAAAAGAAGAGATAAACCTACACCTATTGATAGATTCCAGAAGTGCATCCTTGATTTACCCAGCAGCACTGACTTTCTGATCGTATAGTTGTTTTCACTCTCTCATCGCCTTCTCCCCCAAGAATTTGCTGGAAGTCGTCAGTGTCGAGGAGGGAGCAGCAAAGGCAACCAGAGATAGCGAGCTCTTTTCTCATGAGCGTCAGAAGTGCGTACTGCTCGAGTCGGCACAGACAGCTCACACCCAACGTTTGACGTCTTTGCCCCATCGGTTCCTCTCCTCCCGTGCCCTCCCACCTTCAACGTGCCTTGCTCTGGTCTTCAGAGCCCAGCTATGCCCCTGGAAGAAATCGCAACGTTTGGTACAAGTCTCACAAGGTCCAGATGGTTAAGGAGATTTGGGGGTTGGTTGGTTTTTTTGGGGTTTTTTTTTTTTTTGGTTTAAAATATTTACTCATTTGCCAGACTGCGGTATAACTTTTGAAGTACACTGTGACTGAAGTTTCTGAAAGTTCGTATTTTCTGGCTGAACTGTATAGAGCCAGTCAAAATGTGTAAACAGGGTAGCAATCAGATATTTTTCTTCCATATATACAATAATTTTTTTAAAGAAGTGCAATTTGCGTTGCAGCAATCAGTGTTAAATCATTTGCATAAGATTTAACAACGGTTTTTATACGAATGAATGAATGTAAACATTTTAACTTAATGGTACGTAAATAATTTAAAAGAAAAACTTAACTAGGCATCCTTAGGCTTTTAGCACAATAAAACCCCCCTCCCCCCCCCCCATCCACTTTCTGTATTTCCATGTTGTTAAAGCAAGAGTTTCAAAGAACAAGCCTTCTCTCAGGAAAATTGCCCTAGCCATTTGATCGGGAGTGTTGTACAAAAATGCAAATGCATCCCCATGGTTTTGGTTGGGTTGTTTTTTTTTTTGCCATTGAATAAGTATGTGCTGGAAAGAAACAAATCGCAATGAAACTTTACTACCTAACTGATACATATGTAAATACTACATAAGATATTTAGGCATCTTGAAAATGTAGGATGCAATCTGTATAGTGTGACTGACACATAGTTAGGTTGGTTTCCGTTAGTTCTTAAGTGGGATGCCATTTGGAAGGTTGTTTCATCAGAGCTTTACAAATAAAAGGGTATCATTCTGGGATATTATTTTTTCCCCGCACATCGTGCCTTCTCCTTTGTCTCCAACCCAGGGGTTAATCACAGAATCACAGCATGGCAGGGGCTGGAAGGGACCTCTGGAGATCATTGAGTCCAACCCCCCTGCCCCAGCAGGGTCACCCAGGGCAGCCCACACAGGAGCAGTTAAGGTACATTAAAAGCTATGGGAAGGTACCTGCTATGGGCAGCATGCCTGAGGTCTGCAAGGAAGGTCTTCAGCTGAAGTGCCGGCTCTGTGTAGCTAAGTCTGCACTGCATGTGGCTTTTCTGCAGCTCCCCTCGCTGTGCTTTCTAGTGATTTGTTAAAACAGGGCCCCCACCTACCAACGCAAGCCCCTCACGGGCACGAGAGAGATTTTACTGCTGAAAGTCTGGGGAATTGGTCCCATGCTTTGTAAGGACTGCCATGGTTGTTTGGCCTTCCCACCGTAACAAAAAGGTCTCACCCAGATCCCCTCTGTGTGCAAACATCTACCTGTCACCCACTGCAGATGTAGCTGCATGAGGCCAACTGGGTGGCAGAGCTGCGTGTGCCTGCTGGCAACCTCCGGTGACCAGAGGTGAAGGGCAGCAAAAAATGAAGGTGCTGCTGTTGAAAAGACGGTGAATTTTAGCTGCTGAAGGGAGTGGAAAGCTGAGGACCAGTCTTCTGCATTGCCTGGCTGACCAGAGCAAGACTTACTGTCAGGTGTGATTTCCAGCTATGTTGGCAGTACTGTTGGGACGTGAAGCTGGGATGTCCAACCACCACACCCAGTGACCCCTGGAGTGCCTGTGATGCATCTCTTTGCCTCTCTGAGCCAGATCTTCATTTGAGGTGAATTGGGATAGCTCCTTGGCCTCCAGTGAAGCTATGCTGATATGCACCAGCTGAGAATCTGCCCCTTGGTTTTCCATCCCCAACAGTCAAGGCCACCTTGAGGTGTTGTGAGGACCATAGGATGAACACTGAAGCACAGCCTTTGGAGAGGAATGGCTTCTAGCAGAAAGGGGTAAGGCCAAGCCTTGCCTGAGGTTTGGGCTGCTCTGACCAGCCAGGAGTGGGGATGCTTCACCCTTCCTCATGTGACCACCACGCCAGGCTGGGTGCTGGGCTACCTCATCTCCTTGCTCCCGGGGTACCTCAGTCCCGATAGCCTTGCAAAAATCAATCCCTATCTAAGTGCAAAGTGAGTCATGCAGAGAATCATTTGGTTTAAAAAGCAAAAGGTGCAGAGAAGAGGGTGAATATCTTTCTTTTGTAAACATTTCTTTGCTGAAATGCCTTTTCCTGCAATTTTCCAGCGTTGACACTTAAATGGATAAAAAAAAGCTGTTGCTAACTGGTGTCAAAGAGTCCTCAGTCTTAGCTGGAGTTGGCATCAGGTTTTTTTCCCCTTTTTTTCTTGCCAAGGGCAAAGCTTGGTGTGCTTCTTCTGAAAAGCCTAGTGCAAAACTCACTGCTGGGTGTGTCAGAGCTGTGTTGCTTGGAGTTGTCATAAAACAGGAGGTTTAGACCAGCATGTCCCAGTTTTGGGCTGCTGACCCAGCAGAAAAAGTCAGCTGGTTGCTGATGCTCTTGCCAGCAGCCTGTGGAAGGCCACGTTGCTTTGAAACCCGGTGGCACAATTTCAGAGGGCTCCCAGGAGGACCTGCTCCCATCTCAGCACCACCTTAACCCAGGGTCTGGCTTAGGGTGGTGCCTGCAGATAATGTCTTGCAGGTGTCATAAAATAGATGCCCCATGTGAACTCTTGGATCTGAGGCTGAAAATGCTCTTGATATGAGGTGATATCAGGAACAAAAATAGAAAAAAATGTCTTTCATAGGGAAGGTGTTTTCCATTATTTCTTATTAGCAAAACCATCAAGAATGAAATACTTTGCCTCTTTGGACCAGAAACAAAGCTCTGTCAGGTTTTCAGCCCTCTGCAAGAGGCCAGGAGGGCACAGTACCATGTTTTCCTTACTGTATCGATGCCAAGGAGCTCAAAGCCAGGATCCATGATACGATTTTACATAGAAAAAGACTGTAAGAGCAGTACCTCCCTACTCACCAAAACAGCTCTCCAAGTGTACTAATTTCTGGAGCTGCTACTGCTCGACAAAATAAAGGTTTCTTTTAAAAAAAAAAAAAAATATATATATATATATATATATAAAGTAATTTGCCTTTTAGTCCTGCTGAGCCAGCACAGCTCTGAGTGTGTGTGCTGGACTTTGCTCTGGCTCATACATCATCAATAGCATTGATACTGATGAATGGCCTGGCCAGATGCTTTCCTTACTTATCCCTGTTTCTCTTCAGTGACAGCCCCTGGGATGGGCTGAGAAAGAACAAAGAAAGAGTTCAATCATGGGTCTTGATTACTTGTGAGGCTGAATGAGCCAGACTGACCCCAGAGTGTCTCTCTAGTACCAGAATGAAGCTTCAGGGCTGACATTTGTCAGGGGCAGGGGGGAACCCCCATATGTTTACTTGTCACCTTAGCACCTTTTCTCTGGAAACAGCTGAAATTAAATAGCCAACAACTCAAGGCACCTGCTGCAGGTTCCCCCACCCAGCAATATTAGAAGGCTCACATTTGCTTGGGTAGCCTCTTAAGATCAGACTGCTCCTGGCCACGTGCATTACCCTAGGTTCCAGGTTTTGGTTTAGTAGTGTTCCCATCTCCCTCACCCATAATTGTACTTTTTATGTTCAAAATGCTTAAAATAAGTTGAGGTTGTTAATGTGGTCCAGAGTGGCATTTTTTAGTGTGGCATTGAGGGTGTGTAGTGCTGTGGTACCAGCGCTGTGGAGGTGTGAGGGTACAACAGCTGCTGGGCTTGGGTTGGTCACCTGGGCAAAGCAGAGAGAACCAGCCTTGCACAGCGTGCCCAAAGGGAGGAAGAGGTGCCTAGTGGGTTCCAGAACTGCAGGTGGGCTTTGTTATATCTGGATGAGCAGAGGGCAAGGACCTGGGTGTGAAGCAAGAGGCCAAAGTAGCTGGTTTGGTTTGTTTTTGTTGCTGCAAAGTTAGGAAGAGCCACTGGCCAGCCATGTAATATTGTAATTTACTGTCTGTTTTTGCATAAAAACAATATCACTTCTCATTTCCAAGAGAAGAAAGGATTTAGGAGTGACATCCTGTCCCTGCCACCACAAGCTTCAGCTGAGCATAGGCTGCAGAAACCCAGAATGGATTTCCACTCTTCCTGTGTGCTCACAGCTCCAGAGCTGCCTTATCCAGCTGTGCTGAACTTCATTCCTCACAGATCCTCCAGTTCCTAAATCTGTATACACTAGGCATTCCAGGGTCGTGTCAAACACACTGAATTCAGTATTAAAATATAGGGCAAGGGTTGTTGCAGTGGGCTGGTGAGAGGGAAATTGAGGGCTTGAGGAGCAGTTCCAAGCGTCATCTGCTCCACATGCTGTAAAAGTCTTGAGGTCTTTGTTGCACGTTTGTAGCGTGTTTTGGGGTCACTTCTTAATCTTTCCTTAAAGATATCTGATGAAAGTTGACACATTGTATGAGAGAGGAGTAGGATTTATGTGCTCAGGGGGATGCACAGTCAAACAAGAGTTGTCAGAGCAATGTAGTCACCAGAAGTGCTGATGTACTCCTTGAACAAATAACCAAGAGGGAGTAAGGAGGCAATTTTACCTTGGGATGTTGCATCCAGACCTGGCATCTGCATTAGAAAGACGTTGAAAAATTGACGAGGGTAGGGAAAAGAACCACAGAAATGATTTAAGGACTGAGAGAACATCTGGCCTTGACAAATTTAAAGGCCACAGCCCACTTAGAGTATCGAGAGGAAGACTAGAAGGTGACTGGTGGAGCAAGCCCCTTCACAGGGAGGAAATGGTAGGTGCTAACAGGCGTTTGACCTTGCAGAAAAAGATTCAAGATCTTGTGTCCAGAAGAAGAAGCTGAATTAATTCAAAAGATAACTTAGTTTCAGCTGAAACAATGAACATAATTAGTAGTGGAAGTGATGGTAAGGGACAAAGATGAGTGCTCGGTCTCTTGATGCCTTTGCAGCAACACTGGCGGGAAGATCAGCGTTAGCCATAGCCAACAGGAATTGACTGGGTCTGGGTGGGTTACATCTGCTGCACTGGGATTTACAGACTGGATTATTTCCCATTTGATCTGAAACCATATCACTTTTGGGATGAGACCCAATGCTGAGATCTTGAATTTTTGTCATTATTAAAAACCCCGTGGCACTCTTCCTGAGAGCCGTGGTAAACGCTGTGGTGTTTTGACCCAGTTTCAGCACACATTATTTTTTGCCTACCTAAAACGTCCTGCTTCCTCTCCAGAACTATCCTGCATCTTTACTGCTTCCAGTTAAATACATCCTGAGTTCCACAGAAGAAAAGGCTGTGTCTCAAAGTTGCTCAGACAGGGCTTGAAAATCTGTTGTCTCTCATGGCATGGCAAACAGGCAGGGGCTGCTAAGCCCCTTCTCTTAGAGAAGCAGAAAGGAAACCTTCTCTGAAAGCTGCGGTCTGCAGGTCTTCCATCTGTGACCTTTTAATGATGTGAAGATCACAGCCTGACGAGTGAGCAGAGGTGTGTGGACCATCTTGCAAATGTGGCCCTTAGGAAAAAAAGAGAGAGCAATGGTGGGTCTCTGTAGTGCACCAAACCCCAACTGTGATCCAAATCCTACTTGTCCTTCTCATGGGAATAAACAGCCTTAAAAAAAACACCATCACAAACAAAACGCTGCTTTTCGTGCCTTGCTTACACAGCACTCAGTGTGGTGGCACGAGAGGGACAGGGAAATGATGTGCCTTGTCTATTTGGCTGGTCATTTACCTGACCCCTTTGTGGTACAGGGGACACCCAGACTGGCCGGGCAGACCCTGGTGAGCATTCATGCTCTGAAGGGCTTTGGCATCAACTTGGCAGACCTGTGTCCCCTGCCTTCTGCCCCAGAGGCAGGAGTGTCCCCACTCCCAGGAGAGGGTATGTGTATTTGGCCAAAAGCCCGGGGGGGAGGCTGGTGGAGGGTTGCTCTGCTGTGCCTCAGCCTCAGCGACGGGGCCATAGCAGCAGGATGAGGAGCTGCTCGCGAGCAGCCTCTGCTTGCTGGGACTTGAGGTGCCTGAGGATCAGGAAGCTGAAACTGGCCACTTGTTTGTTGTGGGAGGCCTCGGCTTGTCCAAGGGATTAGAATGAGAATTAGATAAATAACCTTGAATGAACATCTGTGTACCCTTGAAGAGGCCAGGAAGTCCTGAGAAAAGAAGCACCAGTTCCCAAACAGGGAAAGTTGATCAATGTTATAACAGAAAGAAAGAATTGTGGACAGGTGGTCCTTGGTTAGGCCAGTCAGGTGTGGGCACTTATTAATAGAATGATTATAAAAGGGCTTGCAGCCACTCTGGTACTCACAGCATTTGGAGTATGAGCCTTTACAGAAGGAGTGTGTGAGTGTGATGAGTCCATCTCAACAATGACACGTCGAGTCATACCACGACAGTTGTTCCATTTTGCTTGATTCCAAGTTTACTGAAAAAAAGAAGCGCTGGGATGCTGGGCTCCCTCCAGATCAGTGGCAGGTGAGGAGCAGCACCCGTGAGGTCTGGGCAAACTCGCAGCAGGGCAAGGGCACCTCTTGGGATTTCCATGGCTTGGAGAAGAAATGAGCCATAGCCGCTGTTCTTCACTGAATCAGTGAAGTATGTCAGAAGGGTAATTTAATTTAATTTCATGTAATTTCAAACTATTAGGACCATTTCATCCTGGAACAGGCTCCCAAAACCAGCAGTACTCCTTTCCTTATTGTAAGATGATGTCCCGTAGATTCCAGTAACTCTGAGTTGGTTTTTTTTTTTCAGATCAATGTGAGAACCTCGAGTCTGCAAAAATAACATTACCATTTTAACAAAGAGGAAAAAAAAATACATGTTGCTTTTCAGTTTTACTGACAAAACATTTATTCTTCATTGCAACCACCTAGCAGTTCCTTTGAGGTTTTTGAAAGACCTGTGATGACTCTCAGAGTAGGCATGGAGAAATGAAACTCTGTAAAATTTAGTGACTCTCAGAAAATTAAAATAGGCGATCTCTCCCAAAATATCATAGAATCATTAAGGTTGGAAATGACCTTCAAGATCAAGTCCAACCATCTACTCAATATTGTCATGACCACTAACCCATGTCCTGCAGTGCCACATCTGGATGGTTTTTGAGCCCCTGCAGGGATGGTGATTCCACCCCCTCCCTGGCCTGTTCCAAGGCCTCACCACTCTCTCAGTGAAAAAAAATATTTCCTAATATTCAACCTAAACCTCCCCCAGTGTAACTTCAGCCCATTGCCTCTGGTCCTTTCACTGGTTACCTGGGAGAAGAGACCAACCCCCACCTTTTGTTTTTAACTGTTAGGATTAACTGTGGGCTAGGCTGAAGGAAGCCAGTGGTGTCTTCAAAGTTAGAGCTCCCACTTTATTACTCAGTCTTGTATTTTGCTCAGAGTAGTGATAAAATTCCTGGGACCAAATGCATAAGAAGGAAATTCAGGATAAACAGCTTGTCTTTCTAAGTCTCCATGGCCAGTTTTCAGCAAAAGTAAGAAACTTCAAGCACAGATCCCAGCAGTCTTGGGCTTTGTAAACAAGACACTGGTACCTTACCATTTCTCTGTGTCTGAGTTCATCAGGGAAGGCATGGACAGACACTGAGAGTCGTGTGGTGTACCCATTCTGCAGTGTAAGCCAGTCCTGATCCCACTGCCTTTAATGGTGCATGCGGTTTTCTCGTGTGCAAGCAGCTAGGGGTGTGAGCCAGACCTCGTGCGTCAGGACTGTGTGACAGGGTCATATCTGCAAAACCCTTTCTTATCTAAAGCAAAGGATTAGCGCTTCTGAAATTTCCATGTATCAAGAAGTCAGGGAAAAGCTGAAAGAAACTCACGTTTAACACTATGATAGTGATGTACGCTCTGCTTTCCCTGCTCCAGGCAACCTAAAAGGTGGTCAGGATGCTTCACTTGTGATTTAATGCACTCCACTGATGGGGAAACCTACGGGAGTGGAACGTTAACTCGGAGGTTTCAGTCACACATGGCTCTGAGAGATCCTAACCTTGCCTTTCTATGCCCACGGATTTACACCGAGATCTCCCATAACTCTGCCAGCCCCAGGCCTGCTCTTGCTCCCCTTGCAGTCGGGAGTGAAACCCCTCCCAGCTCAGTGCCGGGCAAACTCTGATTTAGAAGGACTTTTTAAAGGGATGCGCCCAGCCCTAAATTACCGGCAGCTAAAGCAGGCAAGAGCTTGGGAAGCAGCAAGCTGCCTGGTTCAGTGCAAAAGCTGTCTTAGCTACAGAGGCAGGAAATAAGTGTTTGACACTGTTGTAATTAATGAGACTACCGAAAGCAGCCACCTAGATCAAGCTCCAGCCTCGTAAAAGGCAGAGGAATTCAGGACATGCTTCAGCTAGCTTTTCCAGGCAGTTTGAGTGGAGCAGTCTGTGGTCAGGGGTTTGCCAGGGGCCGGAGCTCTCAGGCAATCTTGGCCATCAAAAGCCCAGGCTACTACCTGTAGCTGGGGGAGGGCATGTCAACCCCTTGTGGAACATCTCCCTGCTGAGGAAAGGCTGGGGGAGCTGGGGTCTTCAGCTTGGAGAAGAGGAGACTGAGGGGTGACCTCATTAATGGTTATAAAGATGGAAAGGGTGAGTGTCAGGAGGATGGAGCCAGGCTCTGCTCAGGGACATCCAGTGACAGGACACGGGGCAACGGGTGCAAGCTGGGACATGGGAGGGTCCATGGAAACATCAGGAGAAACTTTTTCACAGTGAGGGTGATGGAGCCTGGCCCAGGCTGCCCAGGGAGGCTGTGGAGACTCCTCTGTAGACTTTCCAAACCCACCTGGATTTGTTCCTGTGTGACTTAATCTGAGTGACCCTTCTCTGTCAGGGGTGTTGGGATTTGATAATCTTTCGAGGTCCCTTCCAACACCTACCATTCTCTGATTGTGTGAACCCCTTGCCATTGGGATGTCAAGTGTTATGTTCCCACCTCCGCCACCTGCAATGGTAGTGCAGAAGAACAGTGCCCACCTGAGATGCTGCTGGGAGAGCTTGCACTTTGGGCACAGAAAGTGTCTTGAGCAAAAAATGGCCTCTTTAAAGGAGAACAAGCCCTCCCTGAATGAGTGTGTGCTACCTACTTGGCATGGGTGGGAGGGAAGCAAGGTAGTAATGGTCAGATAGAGCTCTGCTAATAAAAGGCATTGCAACAGAAGGCAATGGCAATATACATCTTAAGTTAGAAGGCTCAAGGTTAAGGACAGCTGCAGCACAAGGGAAAACAGGATGAACCAGAAGCTCTAGTGCAAGCAGAAGATCAAGTCTTTCCAGCAAAGGTTTCTGAAGAGATTCCATTTGTTGTTCTAATTTCAAGAGTTGCAAGTAGCTGCTTTTGAAGGAAATATTCCATTTTCATCACCAGCTGGCTCATTTGATAGGAATACAAACATTTTGCAGAACATCTTTGGTTGAGAAAATGCTCTAGGATTTTTGGTTGTATCTTGCATTGTACATTTTCCAACGGTAAACTTCTTAGTGGAGCTAAGGGAAATCTCTAATTTGCCAAACTTCTTGTTGCAGTAATTTTGCAGTGATTTTGGCATGGGCTTGCCCTGCTTGCATGAGAATACTTATAGGCAGCCACAGACACTGTGGCTGTATGCTGTCCTGCAGACAACTGTCCCTGTGTCACAGTCCTCCAGAAGGGCAGAACCTGACCCATAAAGACTGTATGAGTTCAGAGATGTGCAGAGGAAAAAACCCACAGATTAAATGGATCTTTCAGGTAAAATCACTCTAAGCAGAGAGGTGACTTTGCTGTGGAAGCAGGCAAGGTAAAAGCATTGGAGAGAGAGAGACAGCAGTGACTGTCTATCTGAGCTCTCTTAATCACCTAACCTCAGTGGCCACACCGCAGGCTCATCAGCAGGTGAACGGGGGTAAGAGGAAGCTGCCAACACTGTATTTCCAACGTGTCACACTCAGCTGCAGGTTGGCACCTGGTACATGACCAGCAAGGCTGTGTCTCAGCCAGCAGGCTTGGACAGAGCCTGTGCAGAGAGGGCTTCCCTGGCCCTGTGGAGAGTGGGGATTCAGTTTCCAACCACAGACATGACTAGATTCTCTCCTCTGTTCTCTGTGTTCTGTTGTGCTTCTATGAATTAAATATGTAGCCAAGGAACAGGACAGAAGACAGAATCTTTCTATTAATAATACAAAGCAGATAATTGAAAGAATGAATGTGAGCGTTTAGTTGGTTGAAAAGTGGAGTAGTGGACCTGAGGCATTCAGTATGTTTTTAATTAGCATTATTATTTAAGTGAGCAATAGTGAAAAGGCTCCTTGAATTCTCCCATAGCCTATTCATAAGCTAATCAACAGAGCTATCATTTTCTTTGAAGTATGCCCTACTCTATGGTACTGAAGTGGACACTGCTTTATTGGTAAGTGTAATTAAAGGGCATGTCATAAACACCACTGGCATCATGGAATGTTGTTCTTTAACCATCTTTCCAGTTAACTCTTCCATATGGAAAAAACCCAGATATTTTGCCGCTTACCCTCACCTGATGTCAAGTGTTCTCCATCTACCAGCACCACTGTGGTTTTCTGAACCCACTGCAGCAGAGGATGTAGTCTTGTGTTTATGGCTTCCCATGACCACAAAGCATATACAGTTGGAAGTCTTTCATACACCAGCCTTTGCAAGAATGGTCTTTTCACAAGAATGCTCTTGTACATGAGTTTCAAAGGAGAGCCTACACCTATGTAACCTACATTACCCAGAGGTAAAGCCCTGCTGGGGTGGTGAACTCTTCAGGAAAAAACCAGCTTTCTACCACGTTTCCCTCTCACACCTTGCCTGAAGGAGGAAACACAGCCCCTAGCTGGGCAACATAGATGGTCTGTAATTTTCTGGTTTTAAATGGAGATCTCCTCTATCTATAAGAGGAAGACCAGGCAGTTTAGAAGAGCCATAACTAAACTGTGCATTTCAAGCATGCCATCTCTGTTGGCTCTATGTGTGGGCTGCAAAAGTTGGAGGATCTTCAGCACTGAAGTCTGAAAACTCTGGTGCTTTGCATCCAGCAGAGCTGCAGGCTTCTAACTTCTGCAGTGGCTTGTGGGTGCCTGAGTGAGCATCCTCCTCTCTTTCATTCTGTGCATTTTGGATTGTTTCTTCCCAGCTACAGGGCTCTCTCCTGTATATTTCTGGATGACTGAGGGCTTTAAAAAAGAATTAAATCCACAGCACTGAATAAAATAACTTCCTGTTTGGAAGTTATTTTATTTATTTGGAGGTTATTCTTTATTTTGGAAGTTACCCCATTTACCAGATTCCTCAGTATAAGGAAATGGTAACTTCTCTTTATTGAGGTTCAGGCAGTGGTATTGATCCAGATAACAGCAATAAGTAGGTCATGAAAATAGAATGGATAATCATCCTTCACTCACACAAATGAAAGAAGAAAAAAGATATATCCCAATGGGAAATAAAATGCAAAACACATCGTTTCAGAATATGGAAAAATATTTTTAACTATATATTTTAGAGGTATGTATTCCTGTTTATCTCAAATTTGCCCATTCCCAAAGCAGATGACTGGCTTCATTTGTAATTTAAAGCAGTGGCCAAAATTCTATTCTAACTAGGAATCAGACCCACTTAAATCAGTAGTTACTCTCTGTTCAAATGAAAATTATCTAACCCAACGGGATAAAACCAGTTGTACAGCCAGGGTAGTCTCATCCTTTCCCATTACTATCCAAGCTGGAAAATGCTCTGTCCTCCCTCCACCACTGAGATACACGGTGGGACTTATTATACCCATTTTATGGATCAACAGGGATGAGAGCCTCTGCAGTTTCCCTGAAATCTCAGAGAAGATGTTTACTGAGTATCTTCCACATCCCAGGCAATGTCCCAGCTGGTGGGCTCTGGCAGTATCTCACCAGTGCCAGGACACAGGCAGTGATGTGCGACAGCTCATACTGGTGACTTCTTGGCACAGTTTTTGGTTGGTTCCCAGCTGCTGCCCACTGCCCCCCTGCTTTGGAGGGTAAGAGAGCTTAGCTGGAGGGATGCAGCACCCTTCCTTTGACCGTTCCCTGGCCCATTTTATTCCCAGCACAGATACAGCCGCTCGGTGTTTGTTTGTGGTGTGTGTCACTTTGCTTGCATGGAAGTGACCCATTTCAAGACTGGTTGACGAAGAAAGAAGAGGAAATATGATACAAAATGTGGACGAGTCTTATGTGACCCTGAGCCGAGTCCTGCCTTAAGACAGGATATTTTTTCACCAAGGCACGTGATTCTCTGCCTATGCAGTGTCAGCACAAAGCAGAGATAGGCCCCAATACGTGACTCTTTAGTGACTAGTTTGAATGGAAATGTGTGATTTCTGAACAGATTTATTGTGCAAGCAGAAATGTATTTGCTAAAGATTACAGCAGCCTGTTTGCTCTGAATGCTGAGCCTGGGAAATAAAGACTGCCCTGTGTGACTTTTCATAACATGGGGAAATAATGTCTGTGGTGTCAAATACCTCTTTTAACTTTTTGTTATCCCTGTCCCATGGTCTGTAGCACACGGGTTAGGCAGTGGAAGCAGAGCAGAGCTGGTGAAGCAAAGAGCTCTCCACGGCTCAGACTCCAGCTCCTGCATCTGTTGTGGATGTGATGATAGACCTACTTACCACTCCTAAGACCTTGAGGTCTGTGCCACGAGTGGACAAACATCCTACATGCCCATTGCTTCCCAACATTGCCAAAACACTTCTCTGCACTGTGTGTAGGGGGACATTGTGGAGCTCCTCAGCCTGAAGGAGTCCCTGGAGTCCTTCTTCAGGTTGTCCCCAAGCTACTTTCTGCCACCTCCCTCTCAGGGCAGCAGGGACCCAGGAGTCTCTGCTGGTGAGAACCAGGACTCAGCCTTGGACCTCTAACTAGTCATTACCATTTCAGACAGCCAATATTCCTGGGATGCATAAAGAAGAGTGTGGCCAGCAGGTCAAGGGAGGTTCTCCTCCCCCTCTCCTCTGCACTGGTGAGACCACAACTGGAGTATTTTGTTCATCTCTGGTCTCCCCCATTCAAGAGGGACAGGGAAATACCAGGGAGAGTCCAATGGAGGCTACAAGGATGATCACAGAACCACAGAATCATTTAGGTTGGAAAAGACCCTTGGGATCATCATGTCCAACCATGAACTCTCTTCTACAAGTTCACCCCTAGACCATATCGCCCAACACCACACCTAAGCAATGCTTGATGATGATGAAGGAACTGGAAGATCTCTCTGATGAGGAAAGGCTGAGAGCCCTGGGGCTGTTCAGCCTGGAGAAGAGAAGCCTGAGAGGGGATCTTAGGAATGGTTACAAATCTCTGCAGGGTGGGGGGCAAGAAGAAGGGGCCAGGCTCTTTTCAGTGCTGCCCTGGGACAGGATGAGAGGAAATGGTAGCAAGGTGAAACATGGGAAGTTCCACCTCAACATGAGGAGAAACTTCTTCCCTGTGAGAGTGCCAGAGCCTGGCCCAGGCTGCCCAGAGAGGCTGTGGAGTCTCCTTCTCTGGAGCCTTTCCAACCCCCCTGGATCTGTTCCTGTGTGGGCTGCCCTGGGTGACCCTGCTGGGGCAGGGGGGTTGGACTCAATGATCTCCAGAGGTCCCTTCCAGCCCCTACCATGCCATGATTCTATGATCCTATGACATAACCTTCCATGTCAGAGGTATCCCATGTTGTGTAACTGCACAGCTGGAAGCTTTTTGCAGCGGCTGGGACTACAACTCTGCTGCTGTGACTGTTGCACCTGAAGTGCCACAGCTGAGGAGATGGGTCCCCCCCTTCAGAGCTGGTTTTCAAGGCAGGCTCATGAGATATCCACTGAGGATAAACTGTAGGCCATATAATCTAGTGGGCAACCAACCATCTTGGTCTGAAAGCTCATGTGTTCTGTGAGTGTGAACAGCTTGGGTGGGTGGACAGAGGTGTCTCAGGCTTTTTGAAGAAGGAGAGCGAATGCAGAGTGCCACCTGGGCAATTCTCACAAGTCAAAATCCACCCTGTTTCTTCTGTCCCTTTTTCATTTTTAAAACACTCCAGTGACTGACCTGTAACGTGTAGACCTCAGTTTGGTTTGGAACCGTGGTTCAGACATGCTTGTAGATAAAATTTAAAACCCATGATCTTATAGGCGTGCTCAGGGTCAGCTGATAAAAATAATTCTTTTGCCGGTGCGTTGAATCCAGTTACAGGTCCCATCGCTCAATTTCATTGGCAGAAACACTCCCAAGACTTTCTTTTGCTGATTGCTGCACTGTTTGGAAAAAGAAACTCAGCCAACTGCTAAGTTATCTTGGAGTTGTCCTTGTTCAAGGGAAAATGGGGCTTGATTTGGTCTGGCAGTCTGCTAACATTTGCTGCCATGGCATTTTTTGCCAGTCTTCGTGACGCCAGAGAAGGGAGGAATGCTGCAGCACATGTATTTAAGGGGGTTTGTTTAGTGTAAGGGTATCTGTAGGAGTAGTTTTGTGAAAGGAACAACCAGAGCATCTGACCTTGCACTGATTTTGCTGCCAGTTCCTGCTTGAAATAAGGTTGCCCTGGTCTAGGGCAACATTACTCACTTCCAGCAAGGAAGTTTCAAGCTGTTGAGACACATAAGAGCTATATAAGGATTAACACATCCACAGGGATCCCTCTGGACTGAACCTGGGATTTGAGGATGTGCAGGTTCCAAAGGAGCTCAGCTCCAGACTGAAGGGTGCAGTGTGCTTATAAAAGAAGTCTCTCAGATCTGCACATCTTCAGACATCAGATTTCAAATCTACCTCCAGATCCTAGGTCAAGTTAAAGGCAAGGAAAGGAGAAATATCCTGAAATAGGAATCAAAATGGTCTTCAAAGTACATGTTCTGCAAGGCTAGCAGAAGCAGCATCCCTATAGCTGATACTTAAAAACATGAAAACCAAAAATCATCATTGAAAATGGACTTAAGGGGAAGATTCATGTGCAAGGCAGGGGATTGAATGTTTTGCCTCTTTGTCCTCCTCATGCATTGTGCCTTGGAAACCTACCCACGTCTCTGTCTGTTCATGAACAGCTGCTTTTGATTGTCATAAACCCATATTTTTCAGTAAAATAAACCTATCTGATGTCCACTTGGGAAACAGCCTATTGTTTCTGCTGTGCCAGGTTCAGACATTGCTTTTAAATAAGAGATGGGCATTTTTTTTCCTCACCTTTAAGTGCTAAATGACCTCATCAGGAATTATGCTTCTGTGTTTGGACTAGCTGCAGGACATGGGCTGAAATGTTGCCTTTGGTGTCTGATGTGACCCATATTGAAGAACTGTCTCCTGGGTGTACTGGCTATTGATGTTAGAGAATAAATACATCTTTCCCATCTCAGCTAATGCTGTGTTAGTCTAGAACACTGGACTAAATGCAGCTGACAACACTAGAGCTAAAAAGCATGGCCTTTACAAGTCCTGTCCATCCCACCTTGTAACACTAGTCTTTACTGGAGCCATGGAAGTTATTACCATTGTCGCTGTTTATCTGTCTGTGAGATTTCATGCCCGACAAGGGCTCCAGAAATCTGCACAATAATCAAAGAATAAATAAATAAATGTATGTTCACAGTCACCATGAAAGCTGTGTGGGGCAGGAGCTCCCAGTTTCTGAGAGCAGATAGACATCCACATGTCACGACGTGGTGTTTGCTGCTGGATGACCTACTGATCCCGTCATGAGTATGAAATTCATTGTTTCTACACGGGGGAGAAATCTACATCCTTTGATTTCATGTTGACCGCTGGACTCTACGAGCATGACCATTTCTAGCATGATTATCATCTTGCCTTATAACACTGCTGAGATCAGCTGACATTTCTCACCTTCACATTTTTAGTTTCCATTTCAGCCAATATCTGTAACTAGTTGTGAAGTAATGGGGGTGGGAGTGACTTTCTACTCAGAGAGTTAAAGGCTGAAGATTTAATCCCTCTTTTTTTGGGTTTTTTTTTTTTTAGTATCCTACCTAGGTAGCAAAAAGAGCTTTTAGCACTCTAATTCTAGGGAGAACATCCGCATGAATGTGCTGCTTCAGACCAAGGATCCTTCTAGACCAATGTTCCGTCTTTAAAACTGGTTACCAAAAAAATGGCTACCTGCTTGGGAATTGTGAGAACGGGGCAAGTATGTGTGACGTTTTCCTTCCATTCCCTTGCACACTCTGGCCATTTCCAGCTCAGAACATTTTGGACTTTCCCATCCACCTCAGTTTATTTACGTAGTAGCTTGCAATGGATCTCTCGTGCAGGACTGGTCCTGTTGCCCCTTGAGCCCATGTAAACCGTGTGCATCCACAGGGTCCTTGTGGACAAGAAACTGCACAGATATAGCACCTGTCGCAAGAAGAACAACCCCCTTTGGTTTGTCATGAACCCAGTCCCTATTACTGTAATTTGATGGTCCCTAGGTCATCTTTTGAAGACACCATGGACAGCTGATCCCTGCCAAGCCACTTCTGACTATCTCTAATATCTCAAAACCTGTGTCTCCCAACAGAATGGTGTCCAGATCATGTTGACACTGCTTATTGGTATTTGTGAGGAGTGTGGTTGCCTTCCTGCAGCGTTATGCCATCCTCCAAAGGCCACGTTCAGTTTGGGAGACTTAGTCGTTAGAAAATGTTGAGGAGTTGTTTTGTCCAGAAGGAAGCCTGCGTTGCAGAACTGGCTTGTTTGTGAGCAGCACGTCTCTCAGGGACATCCAAGAGCATTAGGCCAAGAGCACAGGCATAAAGAGACTGTCCTACACACTGAACCTGCCCAAAGGCACTGGACTTGCTGCTGAGGAGAGCAGCTGGCCAAGAAAATGCCATAGCTGGTATGGGAGAAATTCAAACTCTGTCTGGACAAAGTGCTAGCTGAAAAAAGAGGATCTCTCCAGGATCTTTAGCTATCTCCTGATGGCTCTGGTTAGGTAGAAGTGTGTGTTGGGAGATTCTCTCTACCCTTTCTGTTGTGTTGCATGCTTGTAGATCTCCTTCTTGGCTTACTGCTCACCAGCCTCTCCTTGCAGGCAATTTCTGCTTTGCTAAAATCAATGCCATGGCTACCTCCAGACAAACATCCCTGACTTCCCAGGTATTGAAGAGCTCTTCAACCACATCCCAAATCTAGAACAAATTAAAGCCAAATCTCTCTTCAGATGAGTATTCTTCCTCCTCTGTCTCCTGGTTTCCAACAAAATTTGGTCCATGGTCTTTGCTAAAGGGTAGAAATGCCTCAGGCTCTGACCAGCTGCCTGATTTGTAGGAGAGGGAAATACAGATACAATAAACTGATAGAAATAGAGAAACTATTTGATGGCAGATATCAGTATGGATCAGCCAAGGACCTGCTGGAGAGGTGGCTGCTGGCTAAACCTTCTCCCGCAAGGGGAATTTCACTAGCACACAGCTGATGCTGAAGAAGGCTGGGAGGGTGCCGAGGATTTGGTGCATGCATCGCAGATCTGGGTTAGTTTGTCTGGGGGCATGATGACATACACTAGTAATGGCCTGGGCTAGGCTTAGAACAGCTTGTCATGAGGTTCACCTGGGCCCACTTCTCCAGCTTGTCCAGGTCCCTTTG
The DNA here is from genome assembly GCA_025345505.1 of Todiramphus chloris collaris. NCBI lineage: Eukaryota > Metazoa > Chordata > Aves > Coraciiformes > Alcedinidae > Todiramphus > Todiramphus chloris. Next base: position 945,153 of record JANVCC010000261.1, read on the forward strand.
GATGACATCTTGTCCCTCTGGTATGTCAACCACACCACAAAGCTTGGTGTCATCTGCAAACTTGATGATGATGCATTCAAACCCACAGTCTATATCATTGAGGAAGATATTAAACAGTACTGGTCCCAATACGGACCCCTGAGGGACACCACTTGTCACTGATCTCCATCTGGACTTTGAGCCATTGACCACTACCCTCTGGATGTGACCATTCAGCCAGTTCCTTATCCACCAAACAGCCCACCCATCAAATCCATATCTCTCCAACTTGTCGAGGAGGATGCTGTACTGTGGCAAAGGCCTTGCAGGAGTCCAGACAGATGTCATCCATGGCTCTTCCCTTGTCCACTGATGTAGTTGCTCCATCATAGGAAAGCCACTAGGTTGGTCACGTAGGACTTGCCCTTAGTGAAGCCATGCTGGAATGATTCAATGAACTAATATTACCTCTAGGTTCTCGTTTGAGCAGCGTAAGATAAAGGCTACAGCAGCACCGCTAACCTTCCCCTACCCCCAAAGGCAAATGAACCATTAATGCTGCAGTAAAGCAGCAGAGCAAAGGTATGTTTGCTGCACAAGGTTGGTCTCATAAAGCTGAACTTTGCACAAGACAGAACAAAATTGTAAGAAAGACATAGCCGACAATTAAAGACATGCTTTTTATAAGGACAAGTTACTTATGGCCTTCATATGACATTTTATGAAGTTTTAATTTCCTTACACAGCATCCATTCTTTTTGTGCTTTGGCAGCAGTGATGTCAGGGCATTAGGACAGGTACAATAACCACAGTTTTCATGCTTACTTGTTACTGGGATACCTTCTCCCCTTTAAAGTGTTTTATGGTCAGGTTGCTCTATTTACATAATTTCTGCCATATCACCAGTCAATCAATTTTATGTGTTTCTCTCCCAAACCAATCAAGAATATGATATGTATATAAAACCATCAGCCATGATCATACAGACTTCACATTTAGTATTATTTCAGGTCAAAGAGATAGGATAAAATTACTCCCTGTTATTTCCCCCTCCCCATCTCCTTCTGTCATTCACAATTCCAAATGCTTTGTATCAGGCAGTAGTATTGCTTATCAGCAATTTTATTTTACTTTGACTGGGAGACAAAAAAAGTAATAAAGTAGGTCAAAACAAAACGAGCACCCGCCACAGACAGCTATGAGAATTGCTCATTTTTACAAGCATGTGGAATTACAAGCAACTGTACAGACTGATAGGCTTGTGTCACAGACATCTGCAGGAAAGACAAAGATACTCCTTCTTTCTGGGTAAATTCCAGACTTGGAAATACGTGGCTCCAGTGGAACCTCCAATGACAGGAGAAACTAGGTGGCCCTGTTTCACGTCTTGGTAAAACACTAAAAACCCAGTAAACTCAAGTTAGATGACATGACTGACACCGGTGTCATCAGAAGCCAAGATGATGAAATTCTATCTAGATTTTACACATCAGTAAAGAAGTGGGACACAAGCTGTCACTTTTACAAGTTACACTGGCTGGATCTTGCCACCAGTCCATGTGATAGGGAGAAAAACCAGAGATACTGCAATTGTTGATAATAAGAGGTACTTCCTGAATTCTTGGTGGCAGGAGTTAACTCCCAGTTATGAATTATCAAAGAATTAGCAAGCTGATGATGTTATTTTTAAATTATTATTTATTATTTATTTTGCTGATGCTTGCTAATCTTCTGTCCAAGTCACACTACAACGGACTTGACTTTTCATGCCTTCTTTATGCAGAATTACCGAGTGCAAAAATCACTTCTGAACATTTGAAGGAGATATTAAAAACTAGCTTGTTTCCTGCATAAACATCACTGTTCTCACCTCCAAAAGATGAGCTCCTCTAAACAGAGCCAAAAATGATGTGATATCTCATTTCTGCCGACCGACCAATTTATCTTGTTCCCACCAGTGTCCAAAGTGTGACATTTTCTGTGTTTACATTCAAACTGCTATGGATCAGACTGTAGCACTTTGAAATGAATGGCAAAATTCCCACTGATTGTCAACAAACAGGAATTTACATCTGCTTTAATAAAAGGTTTCTTGGTTCTTGCTGCCCTTGTCTGGGTGCTGTAGCCCTCTGCTTTCTTGTGCTCCTCTTTAGCTCATTGTTGATCCAAGCTCTGTTATCTATTTGCTGCTAGGAAATAATCCAGTGTGCTTTGAATAGAAAAACTCAAGAAGGAACTGGAAGGTCAGCTGATTGCTATTTGTGATTTGAGAGTAGGTTCTTCACTGCCGAAGAAATTGCTCTAGGCAAATTGTAATTTCTTTCCAATAGCTTCAATGGCAACTGTTGACAGTTTCCTTCAGAAAAGCCAAGCCTCCCTATTTCACAAATAATGTGTTCAGTCTTATCCTGACTTGGACAATATTATCAACTAGCTTCTGTCTTCAGCTCGATAAAAAAGGCTTAATAAAACAGTCTTTGTAAAAAATACAGTGACAAAAGCATCACAACAGCTAAGACAAAGTCGAACGTTTGACCAACTCGTATTTGGCTGGAGATTTGGGGTGGATGAGGGAGGAGTGTTGCTGTAGCATGCACTTGTTTTCCCTCCCATAAGAGATGGAAGTGTGGTGGGAATGCTGAGTCCCAAACGCTTACCATGTTACTCCTGAGGTGACAGGAGTGTGCCTATTAATGGAAGCCACAGAAAGCTCCATTCGAGTTGCTTCTTTCCAATTGAAGAAGATCTTGATTACTAATTTTTTCAGTTCTGCAGTCTATGCTGTGTTCTGGGTGGATATAACCTGCATATTCATATGAATATGAGGCTGAAAAGGGAAGCAATGGGACAATGTGCCCTGTAGTTCCATCAGCACCTTGCTGACCTTTCAGGTGACCCATCTGCTATCCCACACAGGCAGAGCAGTAGCTCAGTTCCCTTGCCAGGCTGAGATGGGGCTGAAATGATAATCCTGTGATTGAAAGATGGAGAGATGCTGGGCTGTGAGGTTCTACCAGGGCAGTATTGACTAAGCATTGGCACAGGTTGCCCAGAGAGGTTGTGGAGTCTCCCGCTCTGGAGATATCAAAACTTGTCTGGCCATGGTCCTGGGCATCCTCCTCTAGGGGTGCCCTTGACTGAGCAAAGGGACTGGACCAGGCAACCTCCAGATGTCCCTTCTAACCTCAGCCACTCTGTGATTCTGCAAGTCCTTAATCCAAGAGACCACTACCTTCCCATCTGAGACATACGTGTTGTAACTCATCTCCAAACAGCATTTCCTACCACTTAGCAATTTTGCAAACATTACTGGTGGGTTTTCCGGTCCTTCCTGAATCATGACAGTGTGCTCACTTTGCTGTCCCTGAAAGGGTGTTTGAACATTGTTATATGTGCTGTTCAAGCATAACAAATGTGTAATGCAAAGACTAATCTGGCCTGCAGCTCATTTCCAAGCATAACGCAAGTGACTCTGCTCTGTGGAGCCAGATTCTCCTAGGCTCCAGGGTGCTTTCTTGGACTTTCTGGAGGGCTAAGCAAGAAATTGCGTTAACAGGCTGTAACTCTGTACTTCCCAGGGTTGTGGGCAGGGTCTTCTCAGGAGAGAATCCTTGATTCAGGAATTCACTTCCCTCCGTGTGTGAGAGATGCGTGAGAGAGCCCGAGTTTGTTGACTTTCCCAACACATCGGGCCGGCTATCTATTTACTCAGGCTTTTTCTGACGGGGTGAGTTTGGTGTAGAGGATCTTCAACATTTCCTCGTGCCTTCATTTCTTTGAGAGATACCCATTTGAATGCTTGCCGTTTCCCAGGCTTTACCTACTTATCCCTTGTGACCCCTGAAGAAATGTGGTAGATGTACAAAGCTGCAAAAAGAAATGTAAAAAATCGTTGCTGTGGTTTGGTTTGGTTGGGGTTTTTTTGCTTTATTTTTTATTTCTTTTTTTTTGTTTGGTTGGTTTGGTTTTTGGGTTTTTCTTTTTTTTTGGTCGGTTGGGTTTTTTTTCCACCACACAACCCTCTCTACCAGTTCTTTAGCAATTAAGGGAGGAAACCAGACTTCCTCCTTCCCAGCGATGGCAGATGTTGCCGGCGCGGTCCTTGGCCGTGCCGGTGCAGGAAGTGTCCCTCACCCTCAGATGCTCACATCCTTACGGTCTGAGGAGAATCTGGCAGATGAGTGCAGCAGGGCCAGATTTACCGATCCATCAGCGATCTATCCGTCTCCCGTGGAGCACCAGAGATCAAACAGGATATACTGTTATTAGCTGTGATCCCCACCACACTGCATGGGCCGAGGCAGGACTGATTCTCCTGCCTAGGGAGAGGAGGGAGGAAGGGAGCAGGGAGATTTTTGGACGGAGTTGATAGCAGAAGAAAATATTTTTCAAGCTGTAAATCTATTAGATAAACTAATCTCAGGCATTATAAGATTCCAGATGAAATGCTGGAATATGCCAAGCTTCTCATTTTTTATTCCCAACTGTTGAGTTAATTTGGACCCAAACGGAGCCAAATTTCGCCTTAGCGTAAGCAGGTGCAACTCCACTGGCTTGCACAGAGCTACACCCACGTACAACAGCACTGGGTTTGTCCTGAAGTGATTTAAACAGGGCAGAGCAGAGCACAGATGTTTCCAGTGTTTCATCTTTGAAGCGTGAGCCACGTGAATCACAGAAAAATAACCTTTTCTGTCTCTCTCACACCAAAGTGTGGCCTGCTAGAAGGCTCCGTTTAAGAGCAAGACCTTGCCACCTTGCTATCTTCCCCCATTTTTATTTTTATTTACTGCCACTTTCACACACTTTCTTTTGTTCCTCATCCTTGGTTTTAATCCTTTAGTTAATCTGGTATATTTTGAGGGGGGAAAGACATGCCACAAGAATGAATGAGAGTTTTATTGATGAATTCACATGACCTAGATGTTATCTTGTTTCCTTCAGATTTCAGCATAATTAGATACTAAAATAATACTTCGGCTGTAATTTTTGCTGCAGTTTTTTTGGCAGGCATTGTGTTTTTCCTATTATCTGTATTATTTAAAATATAAGGCAAAGTGTAATGTTGGGAATATATATATGCTTCCCACCAAAACCAGTGACTGTTGCTTCCCTGTTCATTTAATAGTAAGGCTGAACTTAGAAGCAAGGTTAGGTATAGAAGATAATAAATGATACATTGACCTAGCAACACTATTTGTTTTTAAGATAGATAATAGATATATAACCACAGATAGAGTGATAAACAGCTTGGATCCAGCTACAGTCTTGAGGTCGTTTTTTTTTCCGGGGAGAGCATTTTTTGGCTAATAATTTTGAAGTTTCTCCCTTTGTCTCCTGCTTGGGTTTTTCCCATCATAAGGCTGAATGGAGCAACCACCTTGCTGCCAGGAGTCTGCTGAAGCCCGGGCTGGATGTGCCACTTGGTCTTGCCTGGCCTGAATGTCCTGGCTCTGTGGCTCAGGTCAGAGGTGGCACAGGATGGCACGATGGGCAGGCGTTGCCAGAGAGGTTTCAGCAGGGGGGTTTCAGCTCCTCAGTGGGTCCCACAGATGCAGCAGCAGCCCGGAAGGGAACTCGGGCCCCATCTGGAGAGGGGTATCACCTGGCTTTTATTCTCCACCCCGGACATTCACAGCTCACAACCAGTGACTGTCCCTCCGTGCCCTGCTATTGTGTAGCAGCCGTGTGCTACCTGCTTCCTTCCTTCCTTCCTTGCCCCTGCCATGGCATGGCTGAGGAGCCCTGCAGCCCACCTCCCAGCAAGGAAGGAACCCACGAACCCACCACCTTCTGCCTTTGTGGGAAACACTCTCTGAGCCTTAAAGCACTTCTTTGGTGCATGGGTTGGAGTGAAATTAAGTGCATGCATTAGGGTGCCTATTTCTGTCTAGTAACCACCGTGCTCTTCTGCCCAGAGGCCCAGTTGTTATTTGCATGAGGCACCATTTTTTTTCCATTTCAGCAGGTCCATGAGCACCCCCAGAAGTGTTCAGCATCACAGCCAGGGTGTCACTGGGTCCCTGGCTGCCAGTTATGGATGCACCCTGGGACAAATGCCCTCATGGTCCAACGCCAGGGCAACCACACTGAGCACATTTTCAACCAGTCACTGGCTTGATACTCCATCTAACACTGATGATGCGGTAACTAGGGCTGAGCAAAGGCTCCAAGTGTACCCATAGGAAGTGGAAAGATGCTCTTGTCCCATGGGAATGGGGTGGGGAGTAGGGTGAAAGCTGAGACACTTTCTCTGCTCTGCAGTCACCCAGGGCTCAGCTGTCCCAAGCACCATAAAACAGTGAGGTTGGTCACCCTGCTCCTTCTCACTCCTCACAGCATAGCTGTTTGATGGCCTGACTGGGTGAACTTCAGATATTTTTAGGGCTTTCAAAGGTCACTCACTGTTAAGGAGTGAATCCTTCATATCTAGCAAAATATGGACCTTCCTAAAGATGTTTATGAAACCATTTTCTGGGACTTCCCAGATGACAAGATATCCTTTTCACACTGTAACTCCACTAATTTACTCTCCTTGAATTTCAGACAATACAGGCAGGCTTGCTCCCATGTCCCTGGACTGACAACGGGCTCTCAAGCAACAACAGCAACTTTGGCTGCAGAAAGTACTTAGGTTTAGCTCTGGAGGATGTTAAACCTCATCTTGTACTTCCCCTTCAGCCATCCCTTTTGTTGCTCGGGTTAATATTCCTGGCTAGAGCAGCTTGTGCTGAAGGAAGAGGAAAAAAACAGCCAGTCTTTTAAGCAATCAGTCTTACAGTTGGTTGGTTTTTTTTTTTTCACTGCAAAAATGTAACTTCACTCAACATAGGACCTTGTGGGGTTCATATCCCAGGCACAAATGTCTTGGACCTCAGTAATACAAATCTGTGCATGTGCCATTACAAATCAGTGGTTAAAAGGAAGCAAGGTGGAAAAAAACTCCAAACCAGTAGTAATAAAATGTCTAGCTTTTCTTCCTGTAAGTTCAATACATTTGAATTAATAACAATTTACAAGGGGCTGGGCAGATATTCAGAATATGATGTTGAATGGCTACCAGACTTCCTGGGACAAGTTGGTGATCTCCATAGGTGCCTTCCAACCCCTACTATTCTATGATTCTATAATTCTAAGTTTCCTTTAGAGGTATTCAGAATTTTTGCTGAGCTCTACCTGGAATACTTTATTTAAAGGAAAATGTAGGTCTTGGTAATTCCTTCCCACTTGGGATGCTAAAATCAATTTGACAGGGGACAATCCAGACCCAAGTGCAGGACCTTCACTTTCTTCTGTGACACTCTTTCAAATAATTCACAGTCTTGAACATTAAAGAAGCTTGATGATGCTATGACTTACCTTTAGATGAGACAGTTCATCTAAAAGCAATTGCTCCAACTCACTGTCATGCAGACTGCTGAAGCAGTTACACTGGGCATTTTTCTTGGACATTTTCACCTTCCGTGGTTTTTTTCCTTTCAGAGGCAGTGGGGTCCCAGACCTGAGCAGGATGCTGGACCATATATCATCTGCAACCCTGCTGTACAGCATCCCTGTCCATGCAACAGCTAGTCTTACTGTTCCATTTCTTTTTCAGCCTAAGAAAGGTCAGCAATTCACAACTAATTGACTTAGAAAAAATTAAATTATTCAAATAATTTATTATAAAGCTGTTGTTGCCATTGATATCTTCTAGGGCCCTCGGTGGAATAAGCTATTGGTCTGACAAATCCTCATTCCTTCCTACAGCTCCATGGTTCAGTGGCCCTGCTTTGGGCAGGAGGCTGGGCTATGCTGCCTCCAGGGCTCCCTTCCAGCCCGGATGGCTCTGTGATTCTAAGACATGATGCTGTTGCATGGCACATAGGCACTGGGCACTCTGCAGGGCTTTCCTGATACTGAGTGGGATAAGCTTTGTCACAGCCTGTGTCCTTTGCACTACTATTCCTATCTCTGAAGTCTGTCGTATTAGCCATGCCCTTCAAAATGCAATCCCATCACCTGACTTGGCTCATGTGAAGAAATGCTTCCATTAACATCTTCTAAATGGTTCCTGCTTTCACTTCAGTTACCGCTGTCTCTTGCAACTTTTGGGTAAAATCCCCACCAGCCCTGAAGCTAACACGCATTTATTCTCGTTTCCGTTTCTCGTGTCAGTCATACTTGATTACTCGGAAGACACGCAGGCTTTAGGATCCCTGCAGTTCTTACCCAGTAGGTAGTATCTAGTCACTGGGAAGGGGATCCTGGCACAGGCAGGATAAGGAGGCACAGAGTGTCTCCAGAATACCCCAAAGTCAGTTTTAATACTCCAACACACACATGCTGACCTGTCCTTCACACAGGGCATGCTTTACAGGCAGAGCAATGCTGTCCACCTCCTGTGACCATGGCTGAAGAATCTGGCAGTTTGAATTTACTTCCCCTTAAACTCAGCCAAAAAGAGCAACTTCCACTTTGTGAGTGCTGCCCAAGTGATGGGCACAGGTAGAGTGCTTGCCACTGCCTCTGGGATGTGTGCAAACAGAGCAAGGAATTCCCCTGTCCTTTGACAACAAGGCAAGCTCTGCTTTTAAAAATAACAAGGCCTATTATATACATGCAGAAATATTCATTTTAGTGATACATATACATAAGTCAGAATTACACAGACTAATTCTGACACTCAAATAGGGCTGCTACAAATGAAACAGGAATGTAATCTCACATTTTCATAGATCTTATCTGTCCCGTTCCTCTTGTTTCTTTGAAATACCCAATTACATCTGACTTACTACAATTGCAAGACATCCATTGCCATCATTAGTGGCTTGAGTTGAAATCAGCTGTGAAATTGTGTGAAAATTGACTTGCAGAGCAAGCCAAGAACCTTGGAAATTGATTTTCTAAATGGCTGATGAGCTCTAGTACTGGATAGAGAGCCACTGACACACACAGTTGGTCTGGGCCTGGGGGTGAGGAAAGACACGAGAAAAACAGTCAGTTCTCTTTTTCCAGCTCTGCTTGTGGCTCTGCTCTGGGCTGAACCACCTCCCACCTTCTGCCAGGCACTGGGATGCTGAAGGTGTTGAGGAGGGAATAAGTTTTATTACTGAAGACTGGGCTGTTAATTCTGCAAGTGGGAAAGTAAATATACAAGGCAGGCTAAATCTCTACTTCCGTTTTAAGTACAAAGAAAACTATGAGGAATGGAAGAACATAAAAAGATCTCATTTTCTCATGTGTTTCAAGACAGCTAGTGGGGCTGAGACACCTGAGAGATCGTGAAAAGATCTCAGCTGTCGGGTGCCATATTATTAAAGAATCAGTTGCTAGAATTCCCAAGTGTAGTCACTGCTGCCTGTGTCTCCTTCCTCCATAATTCATCTATAAGCAGCATTTGGTTCTTCCTGCAAAGCTCCATCAAGTGCTTGCCCCAGGGAAGTTTCCCATCATGATGCCACAGGCAGCAAATTGTGAGAGTACTGAAGGTGTGCCCAGCTACACCCAGGTATAGACAGCTGCAGTGGTGGGTAGATTCACTTTTTAATAATCAGAATGACAGGGAAATCAGGACACTTACCAATCAGAAATTTGAGTATTGTCTATGGGGAGAAAAACTAGTTACATACCTGGGTGTTTTGGTGCAAGAACTCTTTTCTAGAACATTTTCCTGCATATATATACATTAATCTTGCCTGCAGCATCTCAAGACTCAGTCCACGCCCAAGCCATGTCCATTCCTATTTATTCCATCTCTCAGATACTCCTCTATTGAAAGAAATAAGTACTTGCACTCTCTCGTAAAGGTGTTGTGAGGACCAATATATTAAAGATTAGCAGGCGGTGTGGATACTGCAGTTACTGGACCATACAAGTACCCGAGGAATAGAATTAGGACAATTTTATACCTGTACAGGTTTTTAAAGAATTGCTTTTCTTTACAGAAGAAGCTCAGTGAGCAGGAGGTAGTTTTCTAAAGGTTCACATTTCTGGTTCACGTTAGTGGTAGTTTGGAAGTGTCATTAAGTAATATGGTAGAAAGTTAATTATTTTTAGTCGAGCAATATAACACGGCAATAAATTTTTCAATGAGACCTGTTTGAAAGGTTGATGACCTCATATAAACTGCTAAGCGTCAATAAATATCTTTCAACACAGGTGGAACAATATTTGTATGGTTATGGACAGAGCTGTAGAGTTCAGCTTGCTCAAGACCATTAAAGATCTCCTGCTTATAGCTGAACAATAAATGTCATCGGTGCAACCTGTAAAACTATGCCCACTTGGACTTGATTTTTTTCAGAAACAGCATTGCTGGTTTTGAAAATTGAAGGCCACTTGTGGAAGCAGAAGGGATTTTATGTAAAGGAAAAACTGGCAATTGTCTTAGTGAAGTTTTATTTTCTTTTGGTTTCACCAAAACAGAATTTCTGAATCATTGAGCTTTACGTTTCCCAAACAGAAACAACACTGTAATGAGCATCTTTAGATTTTGGACCAGTTATTACACAATTATTTAGTAAACTAGAACACAAAGGAAATTTCTAAGTTCAGTTTTCTCATGTACCAACATAATCTCTAGGACAGGATTTACTCTTCTGTAAGATGCATCTATAGCTGGTACAAGAAATGTGAGGGGAAAGTCATTACATGCTCTTTTGCGAGGACTTTCCAGCTTTGTATCGTGTTTGGATGCGTGCATGCCAGGTAATCAGCATGCCAGGGCTTTATGAATGGAGGAGAATATATGCTGAATTATCTCAGTGGCATTCCGTGTGCAATTTCAAAGCTAAACAATGTTTGTCTTTTATATATGATTCATCTCCTAGGAGTTCATGCCTTCATAGCACCTTGTCTAAACCAGGAAATAAACACATGTTGCTAAGCTACTTCCATGCTTTGAAAAATCCCACTGCTGTTTCCATTGTCCAGTTTGTGTTCTGAGGGCTGTGCTCCATCACAGAGACATTTTTTTCCTCCCATAATGAACGCCTCCTCTTCTTACCTTTGCCTTACTTTCTGTCGAAGGTTGTCACATTGATTCCCTGCTTCAGTCCAGCATGTTTTGCCTCTTACAGCTGTGGCAAAGGTGCTCTGGCCTCACATTGTGCCACCTGGCTGGGAAGCACCTGGAAGATGCAGATGAAAATTCTCCAGTCACAGACGGAAATCTGGGCAGCGAGGCACCAAGCCAGCGCTCGTGACCTTCTACTCCTTGCTGGAGTACTCCCTCAAGAACATGTTGATGTCTGGGCTGGGACACTTGATGCTCCAGCCAGCGCCAGCACTTTTGCCTAGAAGCTGAAGTAATCTGTATCTCAAGGATCCACTCCCCCATCTTTCCATCTTCAACTTGGCTGCACATAAACTTTACACAGTATACAGTTTATACAGAATTACTTCCTGCTTGTATCTCTTTAAGAGTAGCTGTATTTAGGTTAACTAGGTTAGGAGCTGTAAATAGGAATGGTGGGTGTGATTGTAAGAGCTTCCCCCAGAACCTGGTCAATATTTTAACTCTGACCTGTAATGCACTCTCCCAGCAATTGCGGCACTGGGCGTCTCTTAAACAAATATGGCTAATCACTTCAACAGTTGCTGACTTTTATTAATTGAATTGCATAGCAAATAGCTGTGACAGTGTGTACAACATTGCCAGACAAGAAAACAACATCATTATGTCGGGAAGAATGTGCTCCAGCTCAAGAGAAAAGAAAAAAAAATGTTGTATGCTACCTCTTCTGAAAGAAGGGTGTTACTTAAGGGGGGGGGATTTTTTTTGTTTGTTTCATTTTGGTTGGTTGGTTGGTTTTTGGTTGGTTGGTTGGTTGGTTTTGGTTTGTTTTTCCTTGTTTGTTTGTTTGTTGTGGTGGTGGTGGTGGGTTTTTTGGCGTGCAGCTGGGAAGCTGGGGTTGAAATGATGGGTCAAACACCCAGAGAGCTGGATGTTGTCTCTCCATTTTCCCAGATAGGAACTTGCTGGTACCTAACGCCTGAGAGCACAGAGGCAGAGTAAGAGGCAAATCCCGTAAAACACTTGGCAGCAGCAGACGGGTGAAATCCTACACGGAACAAACCACGGCGAGACTGTGCCTTTCTCCCGGCAGGTTTTCAGGTGCCTGTCCGCACCTCCCGCCGTCCCCGGGCAGCTCCCTTGCCTCTGATGCGCGCAGATGCCGGGGACCGAGCAGCGGCTGCGGGGAGCGCGGTGTCCGCCCCCCCGCCCCCCCGCCCCCGCCCCGGCCCCGCCGGCAGCGGCTCCGCGCCCGCCTCCCGAGCGGCTCCTGCCCGCCCCGCAGCCCCGGAGCGGCCCCTCCGTGCCCTAGGCAGCCTCTTAACAGCTCGGCTGATCCACCCGCTAGCCCAGCCACCTCGGTGCAGCGCTTCTGCCATCAGCAATCTTCTGCCATCGGCAATCTTCTGCCATCAGCAATCTTCTGCCGTCAGCAATCTTCTGCCATCGGCGATCTTCTGCCATCGGCGATCTTCTGCCATCAGCGATCTTCTACCATCAGCCATCTTCTGCCCTTCCCACTTTCCGCTTCTTGCCCCAATTACCATCGATGACTTCGATTCTGTCGCACCTGAAACACGACTGGCCGCACAGAATCACGGCATGGCAGGGGTTGGAAGGGACCTCTGGAGATCATGGAGTCCAACCCCCCTGCCCCAGCAGGGTCACCCAGGGCAGCCCACACAGGAACAGAGCCAGGGGGGCTGGAAAGTCTCCAGAGAAGGAGACTCCACAGCCTCTCTGGGCAGCCTGGGCCAGGCTCTGGCACTCTCACAGGGAAGAAGTTTCTCCTCATGTTGAGATGGAACTTCCTGTGTTCCAGTTTGTGACCATTGCCCCTCATCCTATCCCAGGGCACCACTGACAAGAGCCTGGCCCCTTCTCCTTGCCCCCCACCCTGCAGAGATTTGTAACCATTCCTAAGATCCCCTCTCAGGCTTCTCTTCTCCAGGCTGAACAGCCCCAGGGCTCTCAGCCTTTCCTCACCACAGAGATGTTCCAGTCCCTTCAGCATCTTTGTAGCCTCCATTGGACTCTCTCTGGTATTTCCCTGTCCCTCTTGAACTGGGGAGCCCAGAACTGAACACAACACTCCAGATGTGGTCTCACCAGTGCAGAGTAGAGGGGGAGGAGAACCTCCCTGGACCTGCTGGCCACACTCTGCTTTCTGCCCCCCAGGAGACCATTGGCCTTCCTGGCCACAAGGGCCCATTGCTGTCCCATGGAGAATTTATTGTCCACCAGGACACCAAGGTCCCTCTCCATGGGGCTGCTTTCCAGTGGGTCTGCCCCTCACCTGTACCTGTTGTCTTGCTTGCAATATGTAGGCTGGATTTACATGATAGCAATTTGGTTTTCTGAGGGTTTTGAGATAATTAGCCAGTCAGGCCAGCTAAGCTGCAGATTGCTTTCTGCTGTACGTTCAAAGAGCATCCAGATCAGGTGGAATACTCTGGAAATAACTTCCCTGCAATTTTCAACAATCTAATACAAATTCTTGGTAACATGATATATTAGTCATGTATTACACAAGATGTCTTTCTCTAATAACTTATAGCTCATTTTAGCTGTAATAAAAATAGTAGTTATAGCCCTCATTAATTATAAGGATGTTGGATAGTAAATTGCTACAAAAAGCTTTCGTGCCAGGAACTGCAGCTCCCTTGTTTGTTACTTGATGTCTGTATTATGAGACAAATAATGTTTCCTTTTCCAAAACCACAGGCCCTGGCTCAGAAGTTCTGGCAAAAGTCTCCTGAACAAAACTGCGTAGAATATGGGAACAGAAAGGCTTTGGAGGGGGGCAGGGCTCTGATACCTGGACTTGATGAAGATCCTCTCCATCCAGCTGCCCTGAGCACCGGGGCACAAAATTACTGCAGAGAAAGATTGGCAGATCTGGGAGATCTCCCCGTGGTTTTGAAAGGGGGTCACATCCACAGCAGATTTTCTCTTTTCATAATTTAAAAGATGGAGGGGAGGATAGGAAAGTTCTTGCAGGCTCAAAATGAGACTGAAAACCATCTGAGCTCTTTCTGTCTCCTATACCTGGAAACAGAGACTCTGCTGCCCAAAGGCTTCTTATACACGTGTGGCATCCCATCTTCAACCTTTCCCTGGAGCAGAAGCAACGTGGCCTGGCAGCAGAGCACTAATGATGGCAGAAAAGGCTGCAGCAAGCTCCAGGGCTCATCCTTGGTTGTGCATCACCCACTTCAGCCGAATGTCTGGGGTTGCTTGTGGCACTTGCAAGCAGGATCTTGGTTAATGCTGGAGAGAGTGTGACTCTGCAGGGAATCCCATTGATTTCAGGAGGCTATTTTCAGCATATGGGACCAAAGGTCATTAAAATTGGCAGCACTGCGCTGAGGTCAAATCAGCAATGTCCCTTTGGAAGAATTTTGTTTGGAAATCCATTTGCATCCAGTGGGAATACAGGCAAGTGAGAGAGAGAGCTTGGTCTACAGGAAAGTGTTTGGTGTGAAAAAAGTGAATAGTGAACAACTATCACATTTCTAGAATGAAAGTTACATTTCCACAGCAGCCTAAACAGACCTAAGACAGACTTTGGCCATCCTATTTTCTCCCACTAGGCTGGAAATCATGTCAATAGTATCCTGGTGGTCTAGCTCCATGAAGCAGCTTAGTGTGGGGCTAGATGAGCACATCCTCAGCTTGCTTACAGCTGAGGCCAGGCAGGATGCCACAGCTCTGGTGTCTCCCCCCTTGACGCTGCTGGGACCTGCCCAGGGCAGGGCAGCAACATCCCCAGACAGGGCTGTGTGAACCTCTTGTCAAACACCCCCGGTGTAAAGTCCAGCATCAAACAAACAAAAGCAGGTCCTTTTTTTGCTGCAGAAATGCAGAATGAAGTGTTGGCACTTGTTCCTCCCAGCACGTAATTGAGGGATGAAGTCTACAGGTCTGGGGAGGAGTTAGAGAAATTCCGGGAGGATGGATCCAGCAGCCAGTTTCTGAAAGCTGAGAAGTCATGCTGGGAAAGAATGGATTCGTAAGAGATTTGCTGTTCCATGCTCATCATCTCCCAGCACATTTGGTGACAGGCTGAAGTACTGCTGGCAGGACAGCTCAGACACTGCTGTGCTCCTTGGCACCTTCTCCTCATTCACTCTGATGGCTCAGTCTAGTAAAGCATGCAGAGAAATTCACTGTATTAGAAGAATGACTCTCTGTGGTTTTCTCCTCCTTAATTCAGCTTCTCTTATGTCTTATGAGCTAGGGGTCTTTGGCTATGTGCAGGGTTTCACTGTAGTAGTCACATAGCATAAAACCCCCTAATCTAACATCATTGCAGTGCAGTTTCCTTGCTAAAATACAACAGTGTAAGATGGTATAATAAGGCACTCCATGTGTTACTGTGATCAAAGGCCAGATCCAGAAAACTGTCATTATGTTCTTCTTTGTCTCAGATTTGATGGATTTTTTCTGAATAGTTTTGGTTTTGTTTGGTTTTGTCACCTAAATATAGTGCTGACAATAATTACAAAATTCAGAATTTCTTTATTTCCTTCGGGAAGGACAGTAAAACCAAAACGCTTCCCTAGAAACCTGTCTTTTTGTCTTCATAACCCAGAGGCTGGGTTATCACATCACTGTGATACATCAAAACAGCCTAAGTGTTTGCAAAATAGGACCTCAGACGTTTACTTCATTAAAAGCAGTCCGAAGGCCTAGCTCTAGCTTAGCATGCAATGCAAAATAAAAGACAGTAATGCTCCAAAGCTCACATCATGGAACTCAGTTAATGTGAGCTTGCTGTCATCTGCTAGTGCAGTAGAGTATTGAGACATGGGACATCTAAAGTAGCCTGATCAGTTTTGAACAGTCTCATCCCTAAACCTTCTTAAACACCAGGAGTCAGCTAAAAGTTAAGCGCTGTGAGGTTTTCCAGCACTGAGCATGAATCCGAGCTCTTCCTGCTCCTTGACCAGGCACCAGGAACATTCCCAGACTCACTCCATCAGCAGCAACTGTGAGTAGAGTTGCCTTGAGGAGAATTCCTCAGAAACACCTGCTCAAGGGCTCCTTTGTCTCCTGCTGCTACGGCAATGACCAACAAGCATTGCAAGACCATTGCAGCATGTAGGCAAGGGATCTGCTGGAAGCAGCCAGGTCTGGAGGGCCAGTAGCCCAGAAGGATGGCGAAGTCACGTCCTCCTTGTGTGCCCTGGAGAATTGTATTCTGATAGACAGATGCTACCAGCTTAAAAGCAGGGAGTATGTGATGAAAGAGGTTTCAGGCTTCGTGAAGACCACCTCACAGACAAAAGTAAGTAGTTCTGAGAGCTAGCAGACAGATGTTTACTGTCTCTTTCCTGCAGCCTGGTACCATGGTGCTGGCCAGCACACGGGAAGTTATTTTTCTTACTTGTTCTTCCAAGATCGACCAGTTTAGTCTTCTCATCCAACATGATGAAAGAAAGTAATTTGTGCAGCAGTTCTTGGGGTTAGCCTTATTTATTTATCCCTAAATTTACTGGATCTGTATCCCAACCTGTCTGAGCTGTAACCCAACCTGTCTGAGAGCCCTGTATGTGCTGGTAAGATGTACACAAGGAATAGGCCTGGCCATTTTAAGTGATGTTGCTATAACTTCTCCATGAATAGAGCTATTTTCGTGCTTTCTGTGCTTTCTGGTGCTGGACCTGTTACTGGACTGACTGGCTTCTTGGTTCAACCTTGGACACAAGTTGCCTACAATTTCTAAACACAGGAATCAAACAAGCTATAATCTGGGAAAGGAATATAAAAGTTCCCTCTTCCACCAAGGGAAGATATCTATAGGGGTCCTTGGTGAAAAAGCCCCTTCTGGTGTGGACCTGCCCACTATTTTGTGTAGAAATGTGCCCTTTTTCTCCCCAGACACGCGGACCAGGAAGGGTACTGAAAAGACAAGCCACCAGAAGGATGCAGAGAGGTGCCCAAAGAGCTGTGGCTTGGGAATTAGGTAGAAGATAACTTGTAACATTGTTTGGTTTGTATGGCTGCTGGATTTCCCTTTACTGCGGGGCTTGGGGAGGCTTTTCATTTAGCACAACCAGCAAGAAGCAGCTGAGGCAGTGGCCATACCAGCTACTAGTCCCTGAAATAGAAAACTCCATACAATCTATTTACATTGAGATTTATACACCTGCCTTAAGATGACCACTGCCTCTTCCCAGGCAACAAGTTACAAAGGTTATAAAGTCATTATATAAAGTTATAAAGTCATTCAGCAATTTGTTGGCAATTAGGACAGAAAAGGAAGTCAGTTCTGAGTTGATGATGCTAAACTGTCGTGGAAATGAGGTAAAACTGCATTATGGGCAAGACACTACCAAGTCATGTTATTATGCTAAAGAGATGGCTCCAAAATGAACATAGAGGGACTTCAAGTTTTGTCTTTTTAGACTAATTGTGGAGACCCAAACCTGAAAAGCTGCAGGCACCCAGCTTCAACAGGTCCCTGGAGGGGTATCGACACTGTATTACTGACTGTAAGGCAGATATTTAAGCTCCCTGGGTGGTGGAGAGGTATTGAATTAGGGTCTGGAGAGGTATTGAA
This sequence comes from Todiramphus chloris collaris, assembly GCA_025345505.1. Lineage (NCBI taxonomy): Eukaryota > Metazoa > Chordata > Aves > Coraciiformes > Alcedinidae > Todiramphus > Todiramphus chloris. The sequence continues at coordinate 962,693 of JANVCC010000261.1, forward strand.
TTAGGGTCTGGA
>JANVCC010000261.1:962714-965214 GCA_025345505.1 Todiramphus chloris collaris
AGAGGTATTGAATTAGGGTCTGGAGAGGTATTGAATTAGGGTCTGGATCCACCTTGTGTGAATGCTTGCTGCTCACAGCCAGCTTCCAGCTCAGCATGGAGATATTTTTGGACTGTCCTTTGAAATACCTAGCTCTCTTCTCTCATGATAGGTTCAGTCTTAACCCTTAATGCTGCATTCTGGGCTCTGACACTACTACCCATTACACTTTATTTACTTGTGGGTCCCTAGTTGTTTGCTGGATGTATCCTAAGGTTTTCTTAATTGCAGTGAGTGAACACCAGCCCACAAATACATGTTTTAAAATAACTTTATTTGTCCAGGTTTGTATCTCCCCTTTAGTGACTTTTTTCAAACAATCTCCTGGCAGACAAAATGACACATTGTAGGCATATATTTCAGATTATTCACACTACAATTCACACGCTATTCCAACGGGCCCTAGGGGAGAAAAAAAATCCACTACAGTAGGATGCTGGGAAACTGTCCTTTATTCACTGTTAACTTCAGCAAGGGTGAAGCAGTCCAAGAGGCTGGAGAAAAGTCTTGTGACATGTGCATAACATTCCCTGATGCTCACTGGAAAAAGTCTGCACTTATTAGGAGGAGTAAGTGATTTCTGACTGATGGAAGAACATGACTCTGCTCTCTGCTGAACTTTCGGCATTGCAACTGGTCTGTGTTTGGGAATCCAAAATAGCTCTGTTTCAGAAGTGGTCTGAGATATGCATTTCTTACTGCAACCTTATGCTACATCAGGAACTGAAGAGTGCCTTTCTCCCTCACTGAGTTCTCCCCAAGCCCAGTTTCCCTGAGAAACTAAGGGACATATAATGCCCATTTCCATTTACCCCATCTATCAGACTATTTTCAGTTAAAGCCACTTAAAGCCATTAATGTTTCTGCTTTTACCATAACAAGCAGCTTACTTTGTGAGCTCCTTCGTGAAAACTAGATTAATTTTAGAGGCTAATAATGACAGATGGGGCATGTGTTATTTTTACTGAATGAAAATGTCTAATTCTAGGCTTACAGGTGGTGCTTGTGCCCTAGCTGTGCCTGCACCACAGACACTGGATGCTAGTGGGGTTCTGCTGATGCCATGACAGTTTTTCCCTAAGGGAAGTTTGTTTCCCTTCCTAGGTTTGAGCACATCTGCCTAATGTGCTATTCACAATATACTTATTTCACAGAATCTCATTTAGAGCTATAATTGCATTTGGAACTGCAATGAATTAAATGAATATATTTCTGAAAATACTTCAAATGCTCTGGGAATGATAAAAATATGAGTAAAGAGATCCTCAAATACATTAATGAAATGAAGTTGGCATAAACCAGAACACATACAAATACCCTGGTTTTGGTGGCATTATTTCTGACTTTGATACTGATACTGGTGTAAGCAAGAACAGAATCAGGTCTTCGTATTTTCCAAAGTTTGGAAGGACATCATGCATAAAACCTAATGCTTTTCAGACATTGTACTTTCATACGCTCATCTGAATTCTTCTTTTATAATGGCCAAGACATTAAAAGGAGACCTTTTCTACCCCTCTAGCATGTAACAGCATTAATAAATCAAGTGATTTCTTGCAGGACAAAGTAAGTTAGCCTGAAAAAAAAAAATCTTTGTATAATATGTAGGATATGTGGCTGTGATCTTCTTTACCCTAATAATATGCTTCTTTATACTGCGTATCTAATAGTTGTTTAAGGAAAACATAAAATCAGTATTATCTTAGAAGAAATTTTTTGTTGTTGTTGAAAAAATGTAGCAATAGCCATGCGTGTAATATAGTTTAACAATCTTAAATATTCCAGACAGGAAAAGTTTTTTGTCAAAGTCTCTGACAGTTTAAACTTTAAAGCTTCAGCAAAACTTTTAAACTTTTAAACTTTGAACCTGTTTGAACTTCATTTGATTTATGAATTATTAAATGTACCACTGAAATTCACCGTCTTTATTTTCATCTAGTAAAGATTTTTTGTTTAAAAGCTACAGATGAAGAGTGGGAACTAAGGAAATGCAGCCTGAGGAGATTATAGCCCTGTTTTATCAGAACAGCATTCCTCTCAGCTGTATAAAACAAAACCCCAGTAAAATATTTAGAAGTGGGAGAGATAAAGGACTGAAACTGGAATATACAAAGGGTGGGGAAAATGAATGCTAAACTGGAAAGCCGGATTAGGCAAGAGTTTGAAAATTAGATACCTCTAAATTAATTATTTAACTCTTTCTCCACATTGTGCTCTGTTTTTCTATGTCCCGATTAAGAGAGGAGCAGCATCAGGTTAACAGTTCTATAACACGAGGGCAGTGGGAAGGAGGAAGGCATTACTTTAGCAAGTTGCTCTGGAGGAAACAAATCCCTGGAAAGGGAAATGCCCTGAATGGCTCCCAGAGTCCCGTGCCAAAGTGCTGACTGTAATTTATGTCTCGGTTGCTGAGGGACCTACCTAACTCATGTCACCAAAAGCATATAGGTATAAGATGGAG
>JANVCC010000261.1:970214-1038864 GCA_025345505.1 Todiramphus chloris collaris
ACGAGAGTCCGGGCTGCTGTGCTGGCCCGTGCTTTGGGCAGCTGACCACCAGAAGGCAGCAATCCCCGCACCGCCCGCGGGGCTGCCCGCAGACCTTGCCGGCTTTGCATCCCTCCATCCCGAACGCGGTTTTGGTCCAGGGACCCACCCAGCTCGCAGGCTTCCCAGGCTCCCCCTTCCCTCTCTCAGCAAGGGCTGGGATGCTTTTCCCCGTACCCAGCGGAGCGGGGTGCGGAGCCAGCCCGACAGCCGCAGCCCGGCTCGCTGCGCTGGGGCAGCCCCTGCCTGCCCGGCCATCCATCCCCCTGCGGGACCGGCCGGGGGTGCCGTGCCCAGGGGGCCCGGTTCAGCAACGACACGGAGCTGCCAGGCACCGAACCTCAGCCCCTTCCCCTCCGCAAGGCTGATCCCCCGCCCAAGGCACGCACGGCGTGTGCTGCGGCGCAAAGCCGTTAGTCAGATTGCCTTGGGTAATCTTCCCTTTTCGTCCTTTGGTGCTTTCTTTTTGTACCTCAAACCTCTTTTCCATAAATCATCGGGAGGAGGGTGTGAGCAGAAACCCCCCGGCTCCCTGGCCAGTTCCCCCAGTTCATTGGTTCAGTAGCCTGGTAGGGTTGTATCAGAGTATTTGGCTCCTTCCTCCCACTCGCTCTTACAGTGATTAATCACCGAGGGCTCAATCAGGGAGCTTTGTTCATCTAGGATGCTGTCCTTTCCCAGGCAAGCTGGGAAGAGCAAATCAGGAGAGTTTTTTAACTGGTCTCCCCCCCATTGTGTGAAGTGGAAAATTCATGGCTGCGAGATAGCAGGCTACTATTGCAAAGGAGTTTTGCTTTTTACTCTACCTACGTATCTGGACTTACTTCATGGCCTTCAAGCCCTCTGTTTGAGAGAGACAGCTGGGTAACCGAGGAGAGCATTTTGCTTCACAGGTAACAAAAGTCAGAGGTCAAACAGAGTTATAATTTTTCCAGTGTCTGAGAATCTAGCCCTCATTCTCTGAGTACATTTATATACCACATCATTGCAGTTGAGGGGTTGGTAGGCCTGGAGACCAAATCATGACCAAATAGTGAAGGAGTTAGGAATCCACGTTTCTCAGCTAGTGATGGAAAAACTGAAGCCTTTCAATCTGCACAGAATAAAATATGATTAAAAAATTAATTCGTTAGACAGAAAAACCCCACAGTCATGAATCCAAAGGACTTTCTTGAATTGATGTTATTCTTTTTTATGCAAATAAGTAAAAATGGAAATCCCAAAATGTTGCTCTCTAACTGCAGAGGAGGAAATGCACATTTCCATGCAAGCAAACTTGTGATTCCTTTGGCGTAATATTTTCCTTAGCGATAAATGTAGTCATTCCAGCATGTCTAATACATTGCTACTTGTGTAGATAATGCTGAAATTTCTAGATTGTATGATTTTTAAAGCATCTGTTTTGTAAGACCAGATGGTTTCCTTCCCTCCTAGCACATGCAGAGTGACTTTGCTAACCTAGCACATCCCACTGTTGGTGTCAGATCCTTCAGCCCACTGAGTGATCGCAGGCTGAACACTTGCAGCAATGATGTCAGGTTTTCAGTGCTGGGCATCCATGAATGACATCTTACAGAAATAATGTGCCCTCATTTTTATCACTGGAATTGCCCGAGTATCTAAAAATTATCTTGAGTAAATAAAAAGGGGGGGTTACCTGTGTTCACTTTCTTTTGTGGCTTCTGCGCTTATTCGGTGTTAATAGCTTAACAAATAGTTAATTAGTAGCAGTCTGTACTGAAACAGTACATTTTTTAAGATAGTGTTGATGGAAAGACAATTTTTAATTCACGTATGCTAACAATCACATAAATATAAGGCAATAATATTTGCTTTCTCCTAACCTGGGCTCAGTGAAATGAGCTGTAAATCTCTATTTTGGCAGCAATCGTTTGTTGACATTTGTACATAACAACTTTTCTTAAAGTTATTGAATTAAAATTCAATTTTGAATAGAGGCTTTTAGAAATCTCATAACTTGTTTGCCAACAGCTCACAAACAGATAAGCCAGACCTCTAGATAAATTATTTGCAATGAATTCTTTGTTCAGATCTAGTTCTCCTCCTCCTCCTTCTCCTCTTTCTCCTCCTTCTCAAGCAGTATTTTTAAAGCGAGCATTACAAATTACTTGGATTTTCAGCTCCACAGATTTGGAAGAAAAAGTGTTCACAAAAATGAGTGCTTCCCCACCCCTTGATTTTGTACATTAACATTAACTCCATTATAACACGGACACGCCTGCTCTAATTTGTATTGAACAGGGCTCATCGGTCACAGCATCTACCATTTCTGTCCCTAAATTAGGAACCACTGTTTCTCCCGAAAAGGTCACCAGTGTGAAGTCTTCAGGCAGTGGAAAGTCTTGTGGGCAGACTTATTGTGCTGGCCACAAAGCAAATTGTAAAGAACTAAGACAACTTATCCCAAGGCTAGTTACCAGCAAGTAGCTTAAGGAACACAAAAATTATGGAACACTCAAAAATGAAAATGAAACATTTTTAATGTGATTAAAAAAAAAAAAAAGAATATATGTAAATTATGAAATACAAAGTTTTTTTTCTAGGGATCTATGAAAAACTACAAACTCTTGTTTAGAGAGTTGCCTTCCAGTGACACATTCCTTCACACCATCGTCAACCTCAGAGGGGCTGTAGCAGCATTTTCCCTTTGTATTGTTTGAAAACCTTTGGTAATTGCAAAATCACCAGCTATCTTGAATTTTGCTGCATGTATATTTTATTTTAACGTTTCCTGATTACAGGAATCCTATATGTTTTGCTTCAGAATAAACTGTTTAGTTTCAGAATGTTTCTTCCTGGCACTAAGTTGTTCAGTATAGCTACTGGTTTTGAACTGCTCTTCACATTGTTGTGTTTCCTAATGACCAAACAAAAACCCCAATTTTACTCATGTAAGCAGTCCCACTGGCTTCACTAAGCTTTGGTAAAATGAACTGCTGAGCATTCCCACCATTGCCAGCTGTGATCCCACCTCCCCCTTCTTCTTTCGTCTTGCTTCGAGTGGGGGCAATCTTACAAGAGCGTGTGCTGTAGCTTGGAAAGGCAAATTATAATGCTGTTTATCAGCTTGCTCGGCACGGCAAGATCAGCAAGAATATTCATTTGTGGAAACAGAAGCTCTGCCTTTCCCATGGACCCGGATGCTCCAACCTCCTTTGCATCCCCTCGCATCTGGACCGCGTGGCACACAGATGTGGGGTGCCTCTGGGACAGGGTCCCCAGTGGCTGCAGAGCTGGCAGAGGGAGCCCAGAGAAGCGCCAAGCTCTCCTTGCACAGTGCTGTGGCAGCACAACAGACCTGCAAGTGCCATGTGAGGTACAGATGCCACTAAGAACAAAATGACTGAAGGCCTGACTTTTGGCTGAGGTGCAGCCAAAAGTTGTTGGGAAATGTGTGTTTTGAAGACTCGATGATGCAGTTCCCTCCTAACAGGGAAGGGGACAAAACGATTCAAACTATGTATAGAATTTCAGGCCAGAAGAAACCATATAGCAAGGCATTGCTGGGCTACGTAATATATACATCATTAGCTGCAATCAGCACCTCTGATAATGGCCTTTTCTATTACTGAAATAGAATCACTCAGCGGGTATCAAATGCAAACTTTAGGTTTATGGTGCATCACATCTTGTTTGTAAGATAATAGCTTACAATAATAGGGAGAGAAAAATCGAACTTTCCCATACCAGCATCTCAGAGCAGCACCTGAGATCAAGCATGTTCTGCTTTAAGCGAGTAGAAACAGTGCAGCATCCAGAATAACCGGGGTGTGCTTTGCAGAGCTGGATGAGACTTTCCTCACGCAGCCGTGCAGCGAGTCTGAGCGCTCAGCTCTAAGCAGGAAAGTTCTCTGTTGCAAGAGGAGCCTTTGAAAGGACAGCCACGTAGTTCATGCCCAGGAGCTCTCTGCAGGGAGCACATCCCACTAATGGGGGTGTTTTACCCCACAGACAGACTTACTTAAGTTGCTTCTGCTCTCCAAGGGTGATGAAAAGCATGCTCAGGCATTAACTTCAGTTGGACCTTTTGGTGAACTGGTGAATTCTCCGCTTTCGTGCGTTGCTCAGTGCAGTTATCTGCCTACTGTTTATGCTTCATCTTGTCTCTTAACTGACGCTCTGCTCTAATGCCAGACTCATCAGTCTTGGATTGGAAATACAAGGTGGCAGTGTCCTTACTGGTGCTGGCAAAACTCCGACACACTGAGGAAATGGTGAATGGTTTACTTTTCATTAGCATCAGTGGTAAAAGGCAATCATTATTTGGGGCTGGTGATAGTGATGTCTGAGGTCAGCCCTTTTGTGCCCAAATCTGGGTCTTCTACTTTGAAACGTCTGATAAGATGCAATCGTCAATCCACCAGTTGTTAGACACCCCAGATTTCCCCATTATACAGTGATAATTGGTACTTTTCAGGGCAGGCAGCTCTCAAACACCTAGAAATACAGCTGCTGGTAGATTCCTTTGGCACCCAGGAGATGCACGTGCCTGCAACAGCCCCAGGCAGCACTGCAAACAGCACTGCTCCAATGTGAAAGACAGTCCTGCTTGGGGAGGTGTGACTTCTGATGTAGCTGCCCTGCCAGAGATGGTAAATTACTCACTGAAACTGCTGCCATCCAGATTTCTCTCCGAGCCGTTATCTGGCCTGCTGGCTGCAATGCTGGGTGCATGGAGCACTGCTCGGTGGTCACCCTTCCTCTCCCAAGCTCAGCATTTTTCCCCTGCCAAATTATTTTACTCCCATCTAAAGCTGCTTTAACATTTTAACCAGTGAAAGGTTTTCACTCCTTTACGCAAAGCAGGCAAATGTCATATGCCAACTGCACTCAAGAGGTGATGTCTCCTCCCATTGAACGTCCCTGACACGGCAGGTAGTCCAGACAGCAGAACAAACCTACAGCCCCAGGAGGCAGGAAAATCCCCTAGAATTGGCTCTTGGATCATTTCCTTCCAAATGGAAAGCTCCTCTTGCTGCTTTGTGGCATAGCTCTTAAGTCTCAAACCTCCTTGCACACCAGGCAAGCTGGCACAAAGCGAGGTCTGATGGGAGGGTGGCACATTGCTGCTTCCCCGCGTGGCGTGCCAGAACTGGCAGGTGGGAATTTAGACTTGAACTCCATTTTCACTCGTTTTCCATGACTTCTAGTGTTTTTAATTTGTTTAAATTTGTTTAAATTGTTTAAGTTTGTTTGATTTGAACTCATTGTTCCCTGGGCTTTCATTTAGAGAAACACGAGAGTCACTACTTAGGAGGGACAGGATATGTGTAACAAACTGCACTAGAGGACAGTGCATCACAGGCACTTTTTCTCCCTCCTGTATCAGCTTCTCTCTGTGTTCTCAAAGACGGCAACTCTAATGCTTGTTATACCATTATTTCCTGGGTGGTTCCAAATGTTGCCTCCCAGGCGTTGAAATAAAATAAAATGAATGGAAAACGCTTCTTTAAAAAAACAAACAACACTTTCAGGCAAACAAATACTAAAATCGACCACATTTGATTACACAGATAATGGAAAAGGAAATGAACCAAGAGCATATGCTTAATTTAAAGCAAATAGTAGCCCTGCAGAAGTGCTGTAAGATGTAAAACAACAGAGTATCTCCCACTGTAGGAGCGAAGCCCACGTCTAAGTGGATTCTTTGCAAGGGGTAGGAAATGCCTCTGGAGTTTGGATGTTTGGGGGTTTTTTTTCACAGCAGACCCCGGGCAATAGTCCTCTATCATTAAGTTTTTCTAAATTCTCTGCAACAATTTTATTGCGAGTACAATACAACCTTGAGAGCAGTCCTGGAAGATATCCGAATGTCCAGTTCTCAAAACAAGATTTCAACATGCGTCACGTCCCTCCTTGGATTATTTTGGCCAAGGGTGAGAGGATCAAGCAGAATTCCAGGTTACAGTTCATTAGTACATGACAGCTCGATTATCTTTGTCTGCAAGTGGGGCAGTTCTGATCATATGCATTAGGACCATTTAGACATTTCCTAGGGTACTTATCTTGATGCAATTTTTTTGTGCCTCTGAGCAAGAATAGAAGAGATTAGACCTGAGCAGTAAGTGTAATCAGCTAGCTAAGTAGCTGACAGTTTATAAATGATAAATTCAGCCTCAAATGTAAAAATTCAGATGTCTGAGAAATTTCCAGTCAGGATCTTCAAGAATGCACCTTCAGATAGAGCTGGGCTATTTCGTATGGTTTGGCTTATTTTTGTGCTAGGCTGGGGAATCATAAAAAAAAAAGTGCTTTAAAATCATCCTGAGTTAGTGAAACAAATTATTAAGAGCATGGGTGATTAGTCACTGGAATGCTTTACTCTGGGAAATGGTGAATGCTCCAAAGCTTGATGTCATCAGATCAAGGCTGGACATCTTTCAGGAAGGTTGTGTCAGGCAAGAGTAGTTACTGAGCTCAGTTTGTGATTATTTGTTCATCCAAGGTGGGAAAGGCTGACAAGGAACCTGAAAATGTGATGAAAATCTGTGAAATCAGGTTAGTGGGTTCCTTATTTCATCTCTCAGTGTAACAGAATGGTTCTGGGCTCAGAAATAAATTGAGTGTTGTCTGAAGAGTGGCTGACTCAGTGCGGCTATCAACTCCCTCTCTCAGCGCTGCCTCGGCTCCGTAGTGCTGACAGCACTAAAAAACTTGTTTATTGATTGTCAATGAAGTATGACTTGAATATGCCGTCTTCAAACAGAAGAGGAAAAAGATGATTTTACATCATCATCAGTCCGGCTGTCACCGTGTGTAGCTGCACTGAGCTGATCCAATTATCTCTTCTGTTGTTGTTAAAGGTTTGGGGTTTTTTAAGGAAAACTGCTCCCATCTTTGAAGAATTAAATATCATCCCAGAAAAGAAAATCTTGACTCAGATGAGGAAAAGGACTCCTGGAAACATCACATAAAGTAAATTCTGCCTTTTGTTTAACTTCTTCCTCCATGCTCCCAGGAAATGTGTAAAAGATGCGAAGGAAAAATCTGCACAAAATGCAGAAACTGAAAAAAAGTGGAAACAGAAGTGATGCATGTCATTGGAAAATACCCTGAAATGTGGGAATAAACTAATATTTTACTTCCCAGTCTCCCGAGGCACTCTTCTGCAAGAGGCACTATTCTGCAAGAACAATACAAATACATTGCAGCCTGTTCTAGCGATGACTTTGAAGGATTGACCCCCATGCAGAAAGCCAAAGCAAAGTCTGTGGCTCAGATAAGACACCAGTCCTATTTTAAAGGCAGCCTTTTGCAAAAGATGAATTCCACTGTTTAAGTAGATGCAGGCAGTCCTATCCGAGACAGACGTTATAGTGCTGTCTTAGCAGCAATGCTCCAGCTGAAGATGTTCTTTGCTATTTTTAGGTAGTTATCATGGGTTTGATTCGGCGCCCATTGTGCTGGGTATACTGGAAACCATACCAACGGTGCTTGCAGGTTTTTAATGGCCCTTATGTTTATAAAGTGGGGGAAGCTTTAAGTATGTGGGCAGTATGGAAGAATGACATTTGTCTTTCGTGTCGTTTTCTGCCAGAGCAGGGCTGTCAGTATTCAACACCAGAATAAAAAGCCACAGAGTTAGACAATAGGTGACACATGGATTTTGTTTTAGCTGCTATAACTGCAAAATTGTACTTCGGAAGTTTGGGAATTCTACCAATCTTAGTGGTTCATGCTCACAAGTATGCTCGGCACATGGTAAGTGATGGGATTTAGGGCCACACCTCTGTTACAAGGTCTCCAAGCACAGCAGCAATTAAAGGCAGACTCATCGCTTCATTTCCCATGGGCAGCCAGGTTACGTGAGCAAGACAGAGCCCAGAGTCTCTGAACCCCACTGAAAGAAGTGACCAAAAGCACAGGAGCTCATGGGCTGCCTGACTTCAGATGGAGGAACTCACCACATGCACCAGAAGCATTCAGTGCTCTGCCCACTATCAGAGCAAGTCCTATTTCCAGGGGTGCATGGCACCTACATCCTCTCCAGGGGAAACTTCATCTGTGTGTTGATTCTTGCAAGGTCTCAATCTAGTCCTTTTCACCGCTTTGCAGCACATTGTGAGACCCTACAAGACTGCCCCATGCTTCTCAAATTGTGTGTTTTCTCCATGGTCTGAAAATTCTGCCATCGCCTCCACTCAAAAGAGCATTACCAGTTCAGTGGGTGCCTGGAGAGAGGGGCAGGGTCAGCCTTGTCTTCCATTTGTCTTCCTTAGGTGATCCTACATGCTCCAAGGGGCATTTGTGGATGAAAGGGACAGGTTAATTCATGCTGGTTTGGAGACTTTGTATATCTGAATGGAGTCAGAAAACTAAAAATCTGGGGTCCAACCATCATTCCATAGATGGAAAATACTTTTGAGATCTCAAGTGGAAGCTAATGCGAAGCTCTCAGAACCAAGCTAACATAAAGCCCATGTGTATATGCTGCTATGGCAGCATTCTTTGCACTGCATTTATGACTGCATCTATATTTTAAAGCAAGATAGGGAATAATTAACCACCTCAGGTTCTCATCCTCATCCTCGGAAATGTGTGTGCAGATCCCAACACACTCAGTGGCCATTGCAGAAGAGATACACAAGGAAGCCACTCTTCAGAGGATTGTACAGAGCAGGTCCAGAGTGCTGCTTACCGTCAGCCCTCTTCTAAATTCATTTTTGTCTTTCCATTTTTTGTAGTATTTCTCCTCCCACACCTTTGCCCTCTTTGTTTTCTGAAATCTCATGGCTATTTAAACATTGGCTTTGGTACTGAAACCGGGCTCCGGTCTTCTGTGAAGAACAAGCAAAACCTTCTGAAGGGAAAAACAAAGTGTAACACCAGATAAATTAAAAGTGCTCTCCGCTGTCATTCACAAAAGCCATGTGCAGACACAGAACTTTCACAGCTATTAAAAAAAATGTGCTATTCAGTGCAAACTTGCCATCTGGCTCCTAGTGCTGGATTCCACTACAATGCTTCTTGAGATTACACTCATCTGCCTGCCTCCCCCTCGCCTCCCAAGGCACTTAGGAAGACTCTTCTGGGAATAGAAAGTGAATTATTTTATCCCAATCACCATGCAGCTAGCTATACATGGTAATTAAACAAAGAGACATTCTCCTTCTGCCATTAGAGGCAAAGGTTTTCTCGCTAGCCATAACTAATGAGAGCTCTTCGGGAAGATGAAAAGATATTCACTGAATAAATTGGTATACTGTTATCACATTGATGGCTGGGCAAAGATAATCAAGTATTAAAATAGAAAATAAGGGGAAAATATTCGAAGCTGAGGCTTCTTATGCCATCTTTAATGGATGCAGTTGTTCACAATGATCACAAGTGTCTCTGAGCACAGGAGAGAGGGGAAACATTTATCTCGATTTAAACAGCCGTGAAGCCAGTGAAATCCACCAGGAATGAGTGGTTTGCTGGGAGACCTCACCTCCTACGGATGAGGGAGCAGCTTTATTAATTCCAGTGGCCTCAATAAATAGTGTCTTCCATATAAATGTTTGCAGGATGAGGTCCTAGTAGCTGGCAAGGTGGGGAGGTTTTCTGAGCAGTTCCCATTGTGTGCCTGGGAAATATTAACATCCAGGCACAGGAAAGTGCCTCTTGCTGGTACCAAGCACCGCTGACTTCAGCTGTGGGAGACCTGCAGAATGCAAACCTCCCAAGGGCACCCACTCAGTTGGCAGCTGTCCTCTCCTGTCTGCAGCCCCAGATGACTCACAGTCTCCCCACACCCTCTCAGCTCCTGGCCCCGCTACCCCTTCCAGCCTCCAGCCAGTTTGCTGAGCTAGAAGTTCCCAACAACACATCACAGTTCATGCAACTCTGACCCCAAATCTGAAATTCCCAGATGGCTCAAGTTTGGGGTTTTTTTCCGACATGAAAGTTTACCTCCCCGCTGATCCAAATGCACCCGGTCTTTTTTTAGCATGCATTTGAAAAGCATTGATAATTTTCATTCACCTGCAGCTCCCATCTCAATGTCAGGATCACCAGCTCTAAGTAATAAATACACCATGAGACATACACTCCTGGCTCTGGCCCACTCTGTAGTCATGACACTTACTTGAAAAACATAATGAGTTTTATCATTTAGTCTTTTGGTTTTGGAGCCTTAGAATGAACTGAAGTTATGCTTCCAGGATCTAAAAAAAAAAACAAACTCCAAACAAACAAGGAAACCAAATCAAAGAAATCAGAGATTCTGAAAATTTCTCGGGACTCCTGGAGCTTAGCATTCAGTTAACCAGTCAGTTAACAGGAAATCTGAAATTCCTCCTTAGTTCAGCTTAAAAGTACATCATGATTCAAGATCCCATCTTGAACCTGAAATGTGATGATTCCCCCTTGCTTTGCTGGGGGCTTTCCAAAGTTTTCTGGATCTAAAATTTCTTATGCATAACTCGTAATGAAGTTATTTCCCAGTGGGTCCCAAACTCTTGCTTGGATTCCCAGCTGGCTCTGCTTCGTGATCCCAAGACTGAATTTATCTTATCTCACATATGTAGGTCTCTACTGGCTCCGGCTCATTGGTTTATTTTCCTCAAGAGCTGACACTCCCCCCACGGTTTTGTACTCTGCTTCTCAGTCTGCCAAGTGATACATATATAGCATGCTGTCCGTAACTCCATACATGTGTTTTGATAGACCAGTTCATTCAATATTTTTCGTCCTGATGATGTCACAGACCTGGTAGCTGTCAGGCAGTCTTCCATTTGCCAAGACTTTAATGTCTAATGATTAAAAATGCATTAGGAGAACTAAATATCCTTGTATCATTTTGAAACTCCTCCCTATCTGGAGGATACAGTGTTATGGATTCACAGCAGCCGTAACTTTGATCCCTGACAAAATAAACTGCCAGAACATGTCCAGTGCCTTAGCTTGGTGTAGTTCTAATGTCATTCTCAACATCAGATTCAACCATCTTTAGCATTCTGAGTCTTAAAGATTATGTTAAGAAACCACCAACTTCCAAATTCTGCAAAAGACAGAGCCCAAGTCAGGGCTGGACTTCCCCCTTTCTCAAACAGCCTAACTCCACCAGGCTTCCCAGCCTGGTCCTCCAGCCCATGGCCCGACCTCAACTGCCACTAAGCCCGGCAAAATGCAGTGACGTGGAGTGGACCCAGGCTACAGACAGGAACAAGAATGAAATGCAAGCAGGTATCACAAGCTCTGGCTCCTGCTGAAGTCTACCCTCACCACTTCCACATCTGACACTTCTCAGTGTCAGCGTCACTCTTTCGGTCATACTTCTGCCTACATGACTATGTTGGGGTAGAGCAGAAACGAAGAGCAGATAGACCAAACTTGGCTCTAGTCTGGTGCCCTGTGCTTCACTCCCACACTACTGCTGCCTATTAATAATATGCCTTTTCCGAGACACAGAAAATGAATTACTCATAGATAAGACACTGAAAATAAAATCTTGTCAACACTGTATATTTAGAAAGTGACTGTGGGACAAGCCCCGGTCAGTCCAGCATAGAGTTAACACCTGAAAGGATTTGCTTGCTGCAGGGTACAGTGCCCAGAAGTACTCACCACTTTTCCCTCCTGCCATACACTGGCTATCTGGATCCATGGCTGCAACTCCATACAGAATTCCACATGGAGGACAAGGCCAACAGGTGGGCTACCAACATTTTTGATGTTTCCCTTGTGCCCATGAGCAGTGAGTTCCCTGCAGTAAGATGGGAGATTCAGTGTACTGAAGCCTTCCTGGTCTTCCACTCACCTTTTTTCCTTCCTCCAATGCCTTCATGCTCCTCCTCTCCTCCTCCAAGAGGGCAGAAAGGATTTCTGCATCTTCAGCACCTGACGGCCACTGATTTTCCCCAAGTAAGGGCTGCCTTTCAAACGCATTGTCTACAGGACTGGGTTAGGAATGTCTCATGAAGCAATTTTACTAGAGTTTTCAAGACTGCAATTTCTGGCTTAAAAACAAATAGATGTGAGAAAAAAAAGTATGTGTATGCCCCAGAATATGGGACTTACTCTTCAGAGATCAGCAATGACCTGTTGCTACCTCCCACCAGACTCACTGCACCATCTCCAGTCTATGAAAGATCCTTTTTTAAACATTCAGAAGCTCAGTGGCATGATGCTTCTAGTTCCACAGAATCTTCTGGACATCAGATTACGGACCCTCAGTGTGGGTCCAGCTGCTAACAACTTGTGTAAGCAATTTTCCACTAGGTAGTCATCACTTCCAAGCAGGCCTTGCTTTACAGAAGCTAAATCAGTTTAAGGTGCTCTTTCACATCTTTCCTCACCTTTCAGTATTGGTGGGTGCTGAAGCCATGAGTAATTTTCAGACAGTGTGTATATGGTATCTCCCCCATTTGCCCCTAAAGACCTCACAGTGAATGGGTGAGTCCTGGCATTGAATCCACCTCACCAGCTTTTCCAATGTTTTGTTTCTGGATATTAAAATCTGCTTTTTGAAGGAGCTGGTGGCCTGGCCAGGTGTTTCCACGAGGGGAAGAAACGCTCTCCGTGGAGTTCTTGAGCAAGATGGCTTTTCAGAGGACTCTAGAATTTGTATCAGAATCTTTGCCAGGCATTACAGATCTATTTAATCTCATCTCAAGGTAGAAAATAATCCAAATTCACTTATCTCCATTAACGTTTGAATCACACCAAGCTGCATCCAGGATTAAACTGAGCTTCTGAAAAGTCTCAGCTCTGCACAAAGTCTGTGTATCAAGACAAAGTGCATGCGAGCAGCTGTCGTGCTCATACTGGTAGATTCTGAGATGACTATGCACTAAGATTGTGGTGGAGATGTGAAAACAATTGACTCTCTAGATCGTAGCTGGGGACATATTTCAAGTATATAGTAAAGTAGTAATGCTATTGAATAAGGTATTTGTAGGACTTCAATGAAAAAGTCTTTCTACGTATTTTGCCTCTCCTGGGCCAGAAGGATAAACTCAAACTAAGGCAAAGGAGGTCAGTTGGGTCATAGAGAACACTGCTGATGAGGGAAGCCTTAAAGAGCTCTCTTAGCCCAGAAGGAGATGGTTTGAAAGGAAGACATTTAAATATAAATGTGTGAGGTAAGCACCATGAAAGGAGAAAATCCTTTTAGAATAAGGGATAATGCCACTCCTGATGGCATACCCTGCAGTAGGACCAGATCTTCAGTGTGTCAGCCTAGGCCAACATGATAGAGACCATTTCAGAGTCATTGTTAAGCCCAGATGTGCTTACTGCTTGCGTCTCAGCCGAACCTCCAGGTATGAAGTGAGTCCTGCTTCTCCTCACTTTCCAGCCTGTCTATCCCTCTTGGTGTAGGGTAGACTTTTGCATGCAGAAAGCAACAACCAGCATCTCTCCGGTCCTGACTTCTGGCCCTTTAGCATCTCATTTCTTCCCTTCAGCATGACTGATGGTGACTGATCACGACCCCACTAATCCTGAATAAATATATGGCTTCCAGATTAAGCAATGCAGCCTCCTGTCTTGTTCTGGGTGTGGCACCGAGGAAAACTGATCACTCTGTGGGTCCAGCCCCAGGTACAAATCATCCTGGCACATCCCACGTCATTAAAAAACAATGTTAAAAAGCATTTTTCAAGCATTCCTTCAGGAAACTATCAAGGTAGGTGGTGGTATACTTGGCAAACAGCATTACATCAATGCCGTTGTTCACGATGAGAGATTGACAGTGTTTTGACATTATGGATTGTTATCATGACAGCACCTAAAAATGACAGCTTGGTTCATCTCCCAGAGAATATACAAACATTAATTTCTGGAACATACAAAAATGATGTGCTGTGTTTACTAGAAAACGTGAAGAATTCTTCTAAGATCAACATGTTATGAGTAATAGATTTCTTAGGAAATAACCACGAGGTGTAATAAGATTCATGTTTCTGACAGAAATGCAAGCCCTGGCAGTTATGCCCATAGAAAGCATGGGAATTTATTTATTTAGAAGTGAAGTGTCTTTCCAGCAACAGTGGGAGTGCTGCCACTTGAAAAGAAAACATACACAGAGAGACACCTTACTGGATTGCATTTTAATTTAACTTGAACTAGGCTGAGAATTTATTCCTACTGTCTCTTAGATGTGGCAATAGGGAAGTGAAAGAGTGTTCACAGTTTATGCATTCATCTCAGGGACATGGAACCCTGAATTCCTCGTGAGGAAAAGTCTATTTTTCACAAAGAAAATCCTTTTTCTTCAAACTACTATAAAATATTCCTTGCCTGGATTTTTCTGCCCATCTTATGCATCCAAAGGTCTGACTTACACAGAGAATAGAGGGACTTTAACCTACCCATGGCCAGTTGTATGCACGTGCAATATCAACACCAGGGGCTGAGCCTGGGTGCTTCGGAAGGAAAGGAGATGCAAACCTAGTGTTTCTGAACTGACAGGGAAAGGACATCCTGGACAATCACAAACATTAAATCATCCTAGGCACACGGACTTGTCATAAGTGGATATGAACTTCTTGTGTGGCAGAATAATTATTTGAGTCCTTATTGGGTAGTTAGGCCCTAGAGTTGAGAAGGTATTGAGACACGTACCCCCCCCTTCTTTACCTATGGGAGGTACCTTGGTGCCTTGAAAGGCTCTGTTGCATCCTACCTGCTGACAGACTCTGCAGGTATCTGGATCTCTTAGATGTCCCTTATGTCCCCCGTCTTGCTCCATTTCTGGTGACACAAGGACACCTTCATGCAAAAGCCATCCTACAAAAACCTCTAGGAAACTGCTGGTGG
Organism: Todiramphus chloris collaris; assembly: GCA_025345505.1. Lineage (NCBI taxonomy): Eukaryota > Metazoa > Chordata > Aves > Coraciiformes > Alcedinidae > Todiramphus > Todiramphus chloris. Next base: position 985,017 of record JANVCC010000261.1, read on the forward strand.
TTTCTGTATTCTCAGACAGTGCAGTCATTCACATGAGACACCCTCCCCTTCTTGGTTCTGGTTCACAGGGTGGAAAACAGGGATGTCCTACACAGGCTGCTTGCTTGGGTTTAGACTGCAGGAGGAATTCAAGATGGGGAGGTGGCCTTCTCTGATCAATAAACCACATCACACACTCAAGTCCTGCTTCTTCATTTCACTCTTGGTTTAGATACACACTCAAGTCTGTTCTGAAAACTCTTTATTGCATGGCATTTGTGTCCACTTTTATGATACAGAGACACTGGGCACTGATTCATGACCCGGGAGTAACCAGGAGAGACACTGTAGTGCACACGGATCTGCACCAATTCCCTTTGATTTCATGTCATCCAGTGCACAAACCTCACTTTTCACACCTCATGTGACAGTTTAAATGAGTGGCAATCAACTTTTCTGTATCCAGTGGCAGGAGAGGGCTGAGATCCTCCATGGTTACCTGCCCAGACCTCCATCCCATGAACAGTAGAATATCCTGCCCACAGACTGTAAACCCAACACAGACTGTAAACCCAACACCTTGGCCTTAGCCTGCACACATGGTAGGGCACAGGCATCTCCTCACCTGCTGCCCAAGTTGCTGCCTGGACCCGAGGAGACCCAAGGAAAGAAAGGTGGCAGGAGCAAGCTGCTCCTGTCTTTCAAAAACTCCCGTGGGCTGAGTGAGGAGCAAGTGTGTGTGAACAGCCCACATTCACACTGGAAGCCTTTTATGACCATGCCCAGCTATGAGTGATACTCACCTGGAGGGATGTCTGATGGTGTTGTGATGTCTTCGCAGCAATGTCCCAAACACCCTGCTTTATGTCAGCCCACCTGAACACCTTGGACAACATGCACAAGAACCAGTTTTGACACCACCTTTGTGCTCAGCTGTCAGTGCCACTTCAGATTACCTGCAGAACCTGGCTTCAGCAGACTTTGGGCTTCTGTACAAGAGACAGAAAATAGAGTGATTTCCAATCTTACTGCACAGACCCAATTTTAACCTAACTGCATCTTCTGGTAGAGGCTGGGAGACACTTTGCTTAGTGACTCGCTTTTTCCATGCAACCTCCTCCCTCCATCCCAGGCTGCTCCATTACTTTCCTTGTCTGAAAAGTTCAGTGAGGGGATTTCAGGTTTCTTCTCAGTGGACTCTCAATGACCTCCAAGTGCTCTCCGGTGTTTTGGTGAGAGGCTGATGGTTACAGGGTATTAATAGCTCCTTCCAAACCAGAACCCAATGCCTTCCTTCCACAGGGGAGCACTCAGGCTGTGATACTGCCCAGGGCAGAGAGCACCAGGGGAGGGCTGGTGCAAACCTGCAGTTTCATCAAAGGGAGAACAGGAAAAAGAAATAAAAATAAAAACTTCTCTAACATTCCCTCTTCAAGTTCTCGCTGCCACTAATATGGTATTAACCTTGATGATTAAATTAGCATTTAAAAGAGTGCACTGAAGGCGGAAAGATGGGCTAGCTGTTGAAGTACTGTGTCCTGACTGCACATCTCCTCCTTTCCCGGTGCCAGCTCTGCTTCGCGGAGCGCTGAGCTCCTGGTGAAAGCCTTCGGTGCGCACAGGCAGGAAGGGAGGTCAGGCTTGTTTTGGCAGTTCCAGCTGCGTCTAACCCAGATAGCAGCTGAATTTTATCAGTTGGTTTAGCCTTTGGTCTGCAAGTGACAAACTATTATTTCACTCCTCTTTAAAAATAATACTCAAGTCATAGTGTAGAAAAATTCGCGGAGAGTCCGAAGGAGAAGCCGGGGATAGAGTGGTGGGGGCTGAGCCCCACAGCGCCCACCCTCATGTACTGGCTGTGCCCACTGCCCTGCACCCCACGGGCACCCCGCAGCCTCCCCAGGACTCTCTGCCCCGACACTTTTCTGGGTACCCATCAAAGGGGTGAGGCCGAGACAGGAGCCACTTGACAGGTTTCCTGACGGGACGAGGTTGGTATCAAACCTTCTTCCTGGAGAGTGGGGCATTACACAGCTCAGGGGTAAGATGCCATCCAGAGGGACCTGGACAAGATGGAGAAGTGGGCCCTGGTGAACCTCATGAGGTTCAAGAAGGCCAAGGGCAAGGTCCTGCACCTGGGTTGGGGCAACCCCTGGTATCAGCACAGGCTGGGGGAGGAAGGGGTTGAGAACAGCCTGTGGAGAGGACCTGGGGGTGCTGGTGGATGAAAAGTTGGACATGAGCCATCAATGTGCACTCGCAGACTGGAAGAGCAACTGTATCCTGGGCTGCATCAACAGAAACGAGGCCAGCAGGTCAAGGGAGGTGATGTGGGTTGTTGAGCCTTGAGAAGAGAAGGCTCTGGGGAGACCTTCTTGCAGCCTTTCAGAACTTACAGGGAGTCTGTAAGAAAGGTGGGAAAAGACTTTTTAGCAGGGCCTGATGCAACAGGACAAGGTGATGATTTTAAACTAAAAGAGGGGAGATTCATACTCGATATAAAGAAGAAATATTTCACAATGAGTGTGATGAAACACTGGTGCAGCTTGCCCAGAGAGATGGTAGATGCCACATGCCTGGAAACATTCAGTTTGGACTGTCTGAGCAACCTGCTCTACTTGCAGGTTATTCCTGCTCCCTGCAGGGATGTTGGGCTAGATTACTTTTCAAAGGTCCCTTCCAACCCAAAACATTCTACGGTTCTATGATCCTCAGCTTGCTGCCCCTTTCTCCATTGTTTTGTATCTAGGCAAAGAAAATTAAGTAATGGATAAAGGCAAAAGAAAGCAGTAATAAAGCCAGCCCCCTCCTCAGGGCTAAGGAATAAACCAAAGAGTATCTTGCTCTGCTGTCAGACTCCTCTACCAGTGCTGTGAAGGGTACCTACACAATAAGGTGGTCTTAATAGTTTAATTTACTTAGAATAAAATCTGGTTTCTTTTACACATCAGCCCCAGCCTTCTCAGTGCCAGTGTCTGTGCTTGCAGAATAAGAATACAGGTCATGATTATTTTCCTAGGTTTGTTTGAATTTGTTCACCTTGGAACAAGTTTTCTGTGCTTTTATCTGAGCATAGACCTGCCAGCACAACCTTCCAGCAGAATAAAAAGTATGAATTTTTGTTCTTATTAGCAGTTTTTGTACTAAAATCACAGCAAGGCAAACATACAACCAAGATATGAAATATAAATAACAATGCCCAGATTGGAAACTTTCTAGAGATTACATTAGGTCCTGGAACGGGGCCCCTGACTCTTGTCAAAGAAGCGTTATCTTGAGATTGTCGATGTGTGCTTCAGGGTAAGAGTGACTTTGTCCCCAGAGACCCAAGGGAACGTAACGAGTGACATCAGTCATATTTTGGAGACTGCAGAGCCCAGTGTCACTGAATGTCAACTAAATCTCTGTACATGGCTCTCTTCAAAGAGCCATTCCTCAAGTGCTGAAAGGGGAGAGGGGCTAACTAAGCCAATTAAAGAAGCATTTACTAAGCAGGGGAAGGACACCATGATCTACAGACCAGGTATATACCAGTCTATTTGGTTTTCCTTTAGGAAGGCCAAAGCGGGTGGGAAAAAAATGCCTCTCAACCAGGGGCAGGACCTGAGCTGATGAAAGGCAGGAGGCTTATGCCAAAGTAATGTCTGTTTCTTTTTTCCCCTAGAGCTGATGTTCTGCCTGTTCCACCTTGACATTCCTTGCAAAGCCAGAGACAACATGTCAGTCTGCCCAAAACCAAAAAAAAAAAATGCCAGGCAGGCTTCTTTGGGAAAAAAATGAGTTACATGTGAAAGGAATTCATCTGGAATTTACAGGAATGCTGGCAGCCATGCCATCAGGTCAAACCCTGATCCTCCTCACTTTATTGTAAATAGAGTGGTCCCAGGAACACACAGCTCCTTATTAGGCCCTTTATTCATAAGAATGAGCTCTTCAGAAATAATTAAGTGAAGAGACATTTTATGGTGTTGAAGACAAACTGTTGTATTTTCTTGGTGAAACCAGTGTTTCTCCTTTTGCAGAGGCTGAGCCATGTAGGAAGTACCCACAAAGAAATCATGCAAATACACTTAGGAATACAAATACATTGGGCTTTGTCCATCAATCCCTCTGTCAGCTACAGACAGGGCAAAATTCTGCTTTGGTGTAAACTGTAAATGATAGGAAGGTGAAACACAGGAAGCTCCATCTCAACATGAGGAGAAACTTCTTCCCTGTGAGAGTGCCAGAGCCTGGCCCAGGCTGCCCAGAGAGGCTGTGGAGTCTCCTTCTCTGGAGCCTTTCCAGCCCCCCTGGCTCTGTTCCTGTGTGGGCTGCCCTGGGTGACCCTGCTGGGGCAGGGGGGTTGGACTCGATCATCTCCAGAGGTCCCTTCCAACCCTTACCATGCTGTGATTCTATGATGGCATAGTTTTGATTGACCACGAAGGGATAGCAGCAGAGGCTTTCTTGCAGGTCTAGCCACAGCAGTTAAAGAAGGAAGCCATTATCTGCAGCCAACCCAGTACTGCCTTTTCCATAGGAGGGTCAAGATTGTCTGAATGGAAATCACGTCCAGACAACGCCATCAGCTTGGCTCAACTCACCTTCTGCAGCAGCTTAAAGTAACTTCACTGCCTTTGTGCTGAAGCTGATTAGCTCACCTAGTCCATTCGCTTGGCTCAGCTGACGACATGGTACCCTCCCACCCAAAGGCACTCGTAAAGAGGAGATTGGTGGGAACATCTAAAATTAGGAAAACTGGCTTTCTGAGAAGGTCATGAGTCTGAGTTTTAAGGGAAGAATTTGCACACATCCTTATCTGGGATCTGAGCTCAAGGCTGTTCGTTTCTTGGGTGTTAGTTCAGCTCATTATGGAGATAAGTCCAAGCTGTGAAGTTTGAACTTGTACCAATTTTCTCCATAGTTAAAAGTGTTTGGATCCATTGATTTGGAAAGGGCCTATCACTGCTATGAGGTGTTTTAACCTGAACAGCAGATCCAGCCATAATAAAAAGAGAAATGAACATTAGGAAGCCACAGTAATTGCATCAGGCTGAACCCCCAACACTTTCCAGAGTGTCTATAAAGAAAGAAGGCATGGTAAAGCATAAATAATAACCGAAACATCTGACATTTCAATCAGCACATACACTTATTACATATCTGCTAGAAATACATTCCACTAAGGCAGGAAGTTTGAGGCAAGAACTAGAGTAAAAGCAATTAGCTATACCGTTGCAATTGCAAGGCATTTGACGATTTCTTTTTAATATTTGGAAGTATACAATTATAAACAGAAGATCTGTAGCGGGGGTGTTTGTTTAGCACAATGAATGTGGCAGCAAAAGCACGTGCTGTGTGTGTATATATCTCTGTGGCAACACCACTCCACGTTGTTGAGGTATAAACTATAGATTATCCAACTTCAGCTGACCCAGGCTAGGAAAATGCTGAGACAACAGAGTGCTGAGATAGAAAGAAGAAAATATATAGAGAGATGTAAGCCAGTGGCAGCCCTGTTTAGTCAGCACATGCTGTGAAAAGAAAAGATAGGTCTGACACTTGGAGTCAGCAGTTCAAAGGGTCCTTCATGCTTGGATGCGTGGAAAGCGAGCCCTTTGGGTCAGCACTGTGGATATGCTTTGGGGACATTCATAGTAAATTTGGCTTCTTCTGATAAACACCTGAGAAGTTTGGACTGAAGCCTACAAATGTTAAGCAAGGGCAAATCCAATTATAAACATAGAGCGTGTTCCTGAGCCTACTGAATTCCACGAAGGACTTCATCAGCATCATCTGGCTTTTGTTCAGGCTTATAGTCACTACTGCAATTACTAATGAGAATGTAAAACCACAAAGCAAGGGTTTTCAGGCAAAACGTACAGCTAATATTTCTGCTGCACCTCAGCCTTGGTTCTTCTTCCAGGGGTAGCTTTGTTATACAGTCAACATGTTTCTCTTGGTTGACAAAATAATCAGCTATTGGATATACTCCATATTACCCTCTTTATCATGTTCATTTTACACATGCACTGACATCATCCAAACTAGGCAGGCAAGTGTCTGGCTTCATTTTAACAAATAGTAAAGTATCAAAATGCAGCTGAAACTGAAAGTATCCAGACTGGCTCTTTTCTGACAGTTCAGCAGTAGGTAAAAAACTTGAGTATGATTGTAGTGAAATAACTAAATGGAAATCTTAGCATCTGGAGAGGAATAAGGTAGCAAACCCAGCTAATCTCCAGTACTACATGCTTCCCAGGACCATAATATTTGAGCATCTCATGGGCTTTAAACTATTTTTCCTCTCAACATGCCGAGGAGGTGGATGAATAAAAAGCTTGCATTTTAGAGGTGTCAGGCTCTGCCCAGGACATTTGTGGTTGGGAGGTGATTGAACTCTGATCTCGAAAGCAAGACTGTCATCCCTGACTGTGCAGCTCTTTGGGAGGAGGAGCACATGTGCTTGGCAGCATTGGTCCTGGATTCTTCATCCTCACTGATGCTTTTTATTTTAGGTTAAAGCCAAGGGAGAGGGAGCTTGCAGGGCGGGTCACGACCAAGGCCAGGAACACAAGCATTGTGGAAAAAGAACTATGGGAAAGCTTCGAGAAAACCTATCACGGGTAGATAACATTTTTCTTTCTGTTTTCCCTGCCTTTGTTTGAAGCAGGGCTGTTTCAGTCCTCCACGCACAGAGCTCTCCCCGTTCTGCACTCTCCTCCGCAGTGATTTACAGACTGCTCTCCTCTACTTCATTCTTCTCAGAGAGGTTGCCAGTCCTGTCAGCATTATCCTCTCTGACACTTTGCTCTGGAAATATTTCAGGATCAGACATGCTTTCCTTGTTTTCACTGCCTATATTTCTGGAAGGGCCTTCAACCAGACAATGTTTTGCACCCGAGTCTGATGCCAGTGCCAGAACAGGGATGAGTTAGCAGTCACTTAGTCTGCAGAGTCCGGTACCAGCCTTGCTCTACAAACAGTAGCAAACCTGAAAATCCAGGGAAACAGGAAGCCTCTTGAAGTGCAAACCTTTCCCTTATTCAGACCTTCTGGATGTACTTGCTGATGGAAGGGAATTCGCAGGGGGAATTGCAGATCAACCTGAATCTCCAACTAAATATAGCCTCGCAGTGATGGGGGGAAGGAGGGGAAATATAGCAGGGAGGGCGAGAGCCAGGACTACTCTTCCGACACACAAAACCCATGTCGGGAGTAGTTAAGCACAATTAATTCATGTTAAATTGTCAATAGCAGGGTTTATGTGTTTAAATTCTAAGTAGAGCAAAGTTGAAACGAGGGAGGCTCTGTGTTCAAAAGACATGCTACAGAGCTGCACGAGTTACCAAAAGAAAACACGTGCAAGTACCAAATATTATTCACTGAGCAAGACTAAAGCAAATGAGTCATGATATGAAACAACCCTGTAAACAAAAGTTGCAAAATGCCTGGGAAGACTTCTTTAATTAAATTGTTAGTTGTCATAGTCCAGTCAACGCAGTCTTCTCCTAGCGGCTTGGAAAACTAATGGGATGCCAGCGGGACTGGAGCATGAACAGCACGTGGTTGTGAGGGCTGAGAGTGCATGATAATGTCACCTCTTCCCCACAGAACGTGAACCAGCTCCACAATGTGTTTTGAGCTCTCTCATCCCCTAGTGACAAACTTGCTTTGCAAGAAGACGTAGCCAAAATAATAGATTTCCTGCAGGAACAGGCTCCAGGGCAGGCCGAAGGAGCTGGGATTTGCATTGTACCTTGTGTCAAAAGAATTAGGAACATAAACAAGTTCCGATTTCAGACAGATAGCAGAGTACCACCTGAAATTGTTTTGCAAAAGTGTGATTTATGGCTGATGTCCATATGGACAGGGCCCAGCTCTGTCTTATCCTCTGCATCATTTGGATCTACTCCCACTGTCAGTGCAGGGTTTGGAGAGGGATCTGAGGGTAGGGAAGGTTCTGATCAAGCCTGAAACTGGGATGGCACAGTTTCATGTTCAAAAAAACCTCCAAACTCTGAAAAGTTCTCACTGTCCCTCTGGGGATACCTACAGTTCCCCCCTGGATCTGTTCCTGTGTGGCCTGCCCTGGGTGTTCCTGCATTGGTGGGGGGTTGGACTCGATGATCTCCAGAGGTCCCTTCCAACCCCTACCATTCTATGGTTCTATACATGTTCTACCCTTTGGTGTGACTTCATTGCCCTTCCAAACCCTTCTTGTCCTCTTGGTCTAGGAGATGTTTTAGGGGAGCTGCTGGGAAGAGCTCTGAAGTCCAAAGGGTTTCTGAAGGCAGATCGTGCCTTGACATGTACGTGAGTGCTAAAAGGTACTTTCATCTCCACTATTTCTATAGTCATTCAGAAGAAAAAAAAAGATCTGAGGCTTCACATGGGGCCCAGGGGACTTGGAAGGTGAATTCTAAAGGCTTGAGATAGTAAGGGTGGGTTAAACTTGGAAGCAGCCCAAATCATGGGTCTGACGTTTTACCTTACCCAAGCGATTCTGCTGGCACTGTGGAGCTCGGTATCTCCTGCTGCAGACTGGTTAGTGTGAGGCTCAGCCTGACACCGTGGTATGAAATACAGCAAAGGTGACAAAGTTATCTCTGCTGCTGTTTATTGCCTGAATTCAGTTCCACTGTTTATAAGACAAAGAACAGTATTCCAATAGCAGGAAAAAAAAAAAAAAAAAGGAGATTTAATTCAGTTGTGCATATGAATAATGCTTGAAAAGACAAATAGTGTTTGGTTTATTTAATATATTGCTCATTAGCGAACCACAATACAGACATTTTTTTAACAGACTCCAATCACCATGACAACCTGATAACATTTAGTCACATCATTTCCGAATATGATTATCCTGAAAAACTTTCCTTTTTTATGAAAACAGAGGGCAGATTTCAAGTCTGTGGTCTGGTCTTAAGATAACCTGTTAGTTCCCTCTTTGAAAAGCCCTGCAATGCAGTGGGAAAATGCAAGGAGAAGGGAAAGAAAGATACAAGGGGAAGAGGGGGATGTGTATTAAAATTGCAACCCCAGGTTCAAGGATGATCTTGCTGTCCTACGCTGTAAAACCCATAACGAGGGGGTGATTTAAACTGTAGGTTTTGGTTTAAATAGGAACTTCATGGTGCCACCATCCCATGATGGGGTAGGATTTCAGCAGCAATCAGCTGGGTGTCACTGCAGGACCAAAAGGATATGGAGACCTTTGGAGATACTCACCCTTGCAGTTCTTCAGCAGAGAAACCAGCTGCTAGAGTGAACCCGTGGGATGCTTCTGTGCCAGCCTCTGGGCAGAACTGTCAGGTCTCCATACTGACTTGTCCCTGAAACTCTGAAAGGCTTGGAACGCCTGGGTAACAGATCATGTCAGGGGGGTACAAAATACGTTGCTGTACTAGAAGGAGTGCAAAGGATGCCTACTTTTCCTCCCACTAGTCTGGAAGATGATCACACTGGTACTACAAGGCATGGTGGCTGTGGCTTGGCCCTGGTGTGCAATGCTAATGCAACAGAGGCAGGTCAACCCCCAGTAATTCCCTCCTGGGATGAAAAGAGGTCACGTTTCCCTGGTTTCCTGAGAACATTACATACTTCATTTTCTAAAGCAAACTACTTTAAGAGTACAGTAGTCTACATCCGCTTGCAGCTAACATAGCTAAGTGATGTGGCTTGATAAATAGGTTGAATTTATTGGTAACCTCTGCTGCATACACTGATTTACTATCATCATCTCTAACACTGCCAAATTATTATTTTATTGGGAAGGAAAATAGAGGTACCACAAAGTGACACTTATTCCTAAGAAGAATTTGGCAGGCAGCCATGATAAGAAGGACTCAGTGGCCCCAGTCTGATCCTCCCAGTGGGACTGCTGCAGTGTGAGGATTCCCTTACTAGGATACAGCGGGAGTGGAGTTTGCAGACCCCCTTGGCTGGTGTCCGTGGCATCTCATTAGGTTAATGTGTTTTGGATTAAATATTTGCAAACTCCAAATCTGTGCAAACTTGCTATTGCCCGTGTAATTACTTGTGACTTCCTGACAAAATCTGTTGCAATTAGATGGTTAAACACTCGAGTTTCTGGTCCAGGTGAGATGACTGCGGGCAAAGCCACTGGTCAGGAATTTGCAGAAAGCCAAGAAGAGAGTGCACAAGGGCTGTCAAAGTAAATTTGGTGTCGGAGCTTGAATAATTGAATTAATATTCATGGTGGAAATAATGAACACAGATAAAAGACCCAAACCCATGACTTGAATTCAGAATGCTTTGAATTTAGGGATTTGACTTGATTGATGAAGACACGGTGCCAGTCGTCTTGAATATATTTTTTCACCATTAACTCTGACTTCTTCTGGGCCCCACAGGGCAAAAATCACCTTGAGACCTTGTTTTCATGGGAACCTGGGATGCATTTCCCTCCTGAAGGTGGTTGGTACTGGTATAGGGATAAGCAGCCACTCCAAAGTGCCACCTCACCTTACAGACCTTCCCTGCTATCATCCTGGTTGCAAAACAGCCCAGACAAGAGCTTGAACATGGAAAGGTAAACAGGCAAACGAGACAATGATGCCAGGGGACAAGGCTGACGAGACAGGGTTGGTCCAGAGATCCCAGCCTGAAAAGCACAGGTGACCAGCAGCTTTGGTGGGTGCTAGCAGTGTTGTAGGTGGCTTGTAGGTGCTGCCCATTGCCCCTAGACCCATCGTTCCTGAAGCAGCAAAGCACACCATGCCTCAAAGCTATTTAGCAGATCACCAGGGCACCAGCTTTTCGTGGCAGGAGGAAAACACTTGCAAAGGATCCTCACACTGCTGTCTCTGTGCAGAGGGCACGGCTCTGCTCAGGTGGCTGTCAGACAGACATGGGAGCACGCCTGGCACTGCACCGAGCCATGGGAGCATCTGCAGAACCTTTGCCGTGGCATTAGCTGGGGAGGTACCACAAAAGGCCACGGACATGCAGGTGTTACGGCCTCTGGAGAGTCTGCAGTCAGTCTCACTGGGATCACACCAGCACAATTGAACCAAAACACTTTCCCTGTTCATCTCAGAAGGTGGCAGAAGACAAGCAGCAAACAATGGGATGATTCTTCATTGAATTCCCTCTGGCAGGCTGTTGAAGCAAGAATATTTTCCCCAGAAGTACACTGGGCTGGTATTTGGGAGTGTGATCTAAGGCAATGCAGCTCAGCACCAGGCACCAGTCTCCGGCCTCTCAAAGAGATACTGAGCTCCCCTTGGCCCTCTGCACACTGGGAGTGGGAAAAAGGGCTGAGGTTTCTTATCTCTTATTTCATAATTTTACTGCAAATATTGTGGCTGATTAAGTACTTGAGAATGACAATGTAATTTTGGTTTTGCAAGCTTCTTAATAGAATCATAGAATCATAGAATGCTTTGGGTTGGAAGGCATCTCTAAAGGTCATCTAGACCAATGTCCCTGCAGGGAGCAGGGATATCTTCAACTACAAGGTTGCTCAGAGCCTTGTCCAACCTGACCTTGAATATTCCCAGGGATGGGGCATCGACCACCTCTCTGGGCAACCTGGGCCAGTGTTTCACCACCCTCATTGTAAAAAGTTTCCTCCTTATATCTAGTCTGAATCTCCCCTCTTTTAGTTTCAAACCGTTACCCCTTGTCCTGTTGCAACAGGCCTCACTAAAAAGCCTTTTCTTATAAGCCTCCTTTAAGTACTGGAAAGCCACAAGAAGGTCTCCCTGGACCCTTCTCTTCTCCAGGCTGAACCCCCTCAGCTCTCTCAGCCCTTCCTCCCAGCAGAGGGGTTCCAGCCCTCGGATCATTTTTGGGGCTCTCCTCTGGCCCTGCTCCAACAGGTCCCTGTCTCTGCTGTGCTGAGGGACAGATCCTTATAGCCTGTGTTGTTCCATTTCAGAATGAATAAAGGGCATGATGTTAAACTGCTCTTCAGGGATTACAATGATGAAAACCCTGTAAAGTTATTCAGAAAGCCCCTCCATATGCTCTTACTGCTGCCACACTAACCTCCTGTCTTTAAATAATAAAAATCTTTGTTCAGGAACTAAGGATGAAGATCCAGCTCAGAACTACACATTTTGGAGAGGGTTATAAACTCCTCCAGACAAGTGGCTCTGGTGGAAACAAAATCAACTCTGTAATGGTAGCAGGTGCAAAATGAAGCAGTGCATTAAAAATAGCCTGCCTGCATTCTCCAGCGGCATCAGTTCTACGTGCGTACCACTCCAAAAGAATCCAGTTATCCTTTCCTCCCCGTAGCTACAAGGTGCCAGCTCCACGCTGCCTATCATGGGGTCTTTCCCCTGGCTTCCCCCTGATGCAGGTGGAGGAAGGACTTCAAGAAGCCAACGCATCTCTTCAGCCTCCAATAAGTACTGACTTTATATCTAAGAGTATACAGTTAAGTTAATTTGCGTCTTGCTAAGGGTGAATTTGTTTCTGGCACTGTTTTGGTTGCAGGGTTTAGTGATCAAGCCACCCTGGAGTTTTGAGAGAGGAGCAGCTTCTTATGAATAAAAAAAATCCATATTCTTTAAATTGACATCACTTTGGGAGCAGAACCCAACTTTCACAGAAGCCACCCAGCCTTTATGCAACTTCTGTCTGCCATTTCTTCTCCAAAGACCCAAACCTTCACTTCATCCTAGGTTTCTTTGCTTTCTTTTCTTTAGGACTGCTTTTTGGTGTCACCTGGTGACCTCACAGAAGAGGTTTGCTTGGTTTTTTTTTTTCCACAGTTCCTCTCCATATTTGCATTTGCCAGTCAGATATTCAGGCCAGCTGACTCAAAAGCAATGATGAATGTGAATGCTGCCATGGTGCTAAAATCGTGGAGCACAGTCTTGGAGCCCCTAGATCCATCCTGTGGACAGTCACCCAGCCTCATCCAAGTCAGGCTTTTGGTTGCCCTGTTCTTCACTGAGGGCCTTTCTGGGTCTTGGCTGACTTCACGGGTATTAGTTTTGTTAATGAGGGGAAACAGCAGAATAAAAAGTTATCAGGTAAAATGAAAACATGCAAATAGTTAATTCTCATGCTAGTTAGGCATCAGGAAAAGCTAAAGACACTGTTTTAATACTGTTAATAAAAGCAGCCTTTGGAAGTTGAGTTGTTGATCACGTACATTTATTCCTCTTTCGCTGGGTCAGTTCTCATCACAATTTGTTGGTCTCAGCAGACAAGGGTGCTAGACCAAAGAAAAGACCCAGAGTAGACCAACTGAATCAAAGTCTTAGTCATTTCAGTGACGGCAGCGTTTGGCTGTAGACTTCAGCCTCTTAATAAGCCAGCTTGTTTCTCTGTGGCCCAGTCTGCCAAGACATGTACTCAGAGGATGTCAACGAAGCTCTTCTGCTGATGGCTGAATATTATTTTAGCTAGATGAATGTTTCTCAGGGCATTTCCCAGCACCTTCTGAGCTGCAGTCAGTGAACTTGGAGATATGAAGCCTTTCTTGAGGTGGGTTTATATTACTCATCATAAATCAACTCTTCTAGTGTAAATCAGCTTGTCCCAGCTTAGTGCCATCAGGTATGCAGACCCGGGTGACTTGCTGTCATGAAGACTCTCCCATGAAAATGTGGATGCCCTGGGTGCTTTGGAGGACCTACCCCTGTCCCAGGGGTGCGTGCAGCAGAGCTCAGCTCCAGCAGCCCCCAGTGAGCTGTGTCTCTCTTCCAGGGACTGGCTAATGTCCAGGCCAGCAAGAGCAAGTCACTTGTGGAGCTGCATGATGGGGACACTTTCACATGCTGTGGTTTACCCACAAGCAGCAAATGTAGCTAATTTGCTGGAAATAATAACTGCCTTTCAAAGTGTGGGCTTCCCAAGCCGTTTGGAAGAGCAGGTTTCACTTCATGACTGAGCACTGGATATTAATACTTGTTTTACACTAGAAGACAACTTGGTAAGGGTAGCAATTTTTTATTAATGTCACATATTAATTGACAAGCTTCTAGGAGGTTAACATGCCAAGCCCCATGGGAAGGCCAGTTTGACTCTCTGGAAGTTGACTCTTCTTTGTGGGGCTGCTCTCCTCTGATGGCTGGACTTTGGCTGGTGGGCTCAGTCCTTGCAATACCCTGCAGCAGCGAGGAGAAAAGGCTTTGCCCACCCACCTGCTCAGCTCAGCTGGCTTCACCTGCAGCACCAGCACTTCAACTGCTCAGGGACTCCACAGAGTCTAAATCAAGAATTTAATTCGTAGTGCCAGTCTCTTGGCCAGCGGCATTTGCAGCCTTCTGGAGGCACCAGTAAAGCAACTGGAGATACTGGCCAGCACTTGGTTAGCCAGGCTTTATTGGCAGACAGTTAACATAATGTAGCCCTTCCCCATGGCTGAAGATTTCTGTAAGCTTGGAGGCCTTGCTCATATTCCAAATCCACACTCTGTTTATATTTTCTTTGTCCTGAACAGAAATTGGCCCCATTGTGTGGGAGCAAGACTGGAAAAGAAAAACAAGAAACATCCACTGAGAGAAAATGGATATTGTGGGAGCTGAGGAAATGCACATACTTTGCTGATTCCATTTTCTGATGATGTCAGAGTCAAAGAATATCTCTAAAAAAAAAAAACACCAAAAAACCCTTGGCAACTTGGAATCAAACCTCTGTTCATCATAGTCTCTTGTTAAAAGAAGAAACATAAACACTCTCCCTTCCGCCCCCCGAGCCCCGCATGCAAGAAATGAAATCTGGCTCTATGTGGATGGACCCTCAGATGGACCGGAGGGTACGTCTCCAGCGAGGGAGGTGTTAATGTACCGGGGGAGGGGGCAGGAAAACTTGATTGTGCTATGTGAAATGCAGGGATTCAAGCTGCTGCTTTTCATGGAGGCTGAAGAAGGGCAGCCTGACACTTTACAGATTGGGTGTAATACACAGGAAATTTGTCCTTTCTGCCAGAGTAGTCTAGGGATAGGGCTACCCCCCCCCCCCCACCCCCCCAACTCCCCCCGCCCCAGCCACTTTGCTTGGCTGGTAAAAGCTCAGGAGAAAAGGGTTAAATAAATGTTTGTGATATGATAAGGTGCTTGTTTATTCAAGGGATGACAGATTATTGGCTCCCAAGGCAGGGTTGAAAAATAGTACAAAGGAGCTGGCGTTCCCTTCACTGATGTGATTTCCTCCTAAGGTTTTGCTCTTTGGTAGGAACAATATGCACTGGGAATTAAGAGGGATGACTTTATTTCAGACTGGAACAGACAGACTAAGAGCTGCTTTCTGGAGGCGCTAACTCTGTTTTTGTGGGGTTTTGGTGGGTTTTTTTTGTTTTGGTTTTGTTTTTTCCTTTCTGCTGAACTTCTTCTCCCAAACTCTTTGGACATGGGGTTATCTCCTGTCCGGGAGGAACACCCAGCATGGCAAGCTGACTAGAACACTTCAGATTAGGGCTTTGACCCTTTTACTATGTAACATAATTTTCTATTTTATCACCAGGTCTCTAATGCTACCTCCTGCTTCGTTGCCCTTGGATAAGAGCGCAGGTCCTCGCCGAGTGCCGCACGTAAGGCAATGAAAGCTCAGCATTACAGCAGAGCTGACAGCTGCCAGAGGACTACAGGCACTTCTCCCGGGCTGAATTCTCCTCTGGCAAAGATGCTGGTGAAATGCTGAGCGGGGCAGACAGACACTGACCTCAGGGCACACCCAGCCAGCTGCCTTGGTGACCATGTGCCCAGGAGTGATGCTACTGTGGGGCCAGGACCCAATGCCTCCCATGCAGTTAACCCTGAGGATCTGAGCTTTGAGCCGATCCTGGACACAGATCTTAGGTAAAGATAGAAAGGGTGCCACTTCACACCAGTTTCAGATGCTCTAAAATTGTCTTTCCTTGTCCCTCTGGTGCAGGCTGGGGCACGTTCACCTCCCCAGCATGAAATGTGTTCTGCTGAGGGTCTGGGGAGGACCTAGGGGAGGAGGGCGCTGCACGGGGTCGGGGTGCCAATCTCTAACCCAGGGGACAGCGGTGACAGCAGCAAAGCCCAGACCCACTGTGAGAGCATCTGTGCACCATGAGGAGGTGGGGATTTGGGTGACATCAGGTGTTTGCCAGCACTTGTGTCACCCTGAAAATAATTTGTCGGCCAAATGCCTGCAGCAGCTGGATGACATTCAGTGCCATCGGCCAGGGGAGCTCTTCACACTGAAACCTCACATCACTAGGACAAATAGACATTGTCTCATCACAACACAGGAAAAGGGGAGGGTTCCTCACCAGCGTGAGATGTGGATGAGATCTGGGTGGCAGGGATGGCAGTGGAGATGTGGCTCTGCTGACAGCACCCAGGCTGTCACCTGGAGGCACAGCCGTGATCTTCAAGCTGCATCAAGCTGGTCAACTCAGTGTGCTTCATATAGCAGAGGAGAGCAGCCGTGATCTTCAAGCTGCACCAAGCTGGTCAACTCAGTGTGCTTCATATAGCAGAGGAGAGCTCACTAGCAGCCGCTCATTGGGACAGCGAGGCAGCAGTTCCCATGATCCTGGAGTAAACGACAGTTAAGCCACACATTTGTTTTTAATGCTTGGATCTGGGACTGGATTCCTTTTTGAATGAAAACTATGCCAAACATCTTTTTCTCTTTTTTTTTTCCTCAAGCAAATATGTGAGCAATCCAGCAGTGGAGTGCCAGAAACATTTGCCTGCCTTCCTAAGAAGTGGGGTAAAAAAAAAGAAGAACACATCACCACACATATGCACCCAAAAATTTTTTACTTCAAGGCTTAAAAGGGGCCAAGTGGCTTTAAACACTGGGAGGAACCGGGCTGTTGGACTCTGCTGCAGTGTGTGTGCATGTGCAAGGGCAGGGAGAGGAGGGATATATATGTATGAAAGACTTTCACACTCTGTTCCTTTCAGGTACTGCACTGTCTTGCAAATAAATACATAGACATAAAAAAAGAAAAGGGGGGGTGGGGTAAGAAAAGATAAAAAAGGGTCTGAACCAAAGCTTAAGACCAGAACTTGGCTCTTAGAAGGAAAACTCTGACTCATTTCATGGGTAAACCCAGGAGTAAGCTAAGGGAGCTAGCAGATCCATGGGTGTCTCCAGTGCTGCAGCAGTGTGGGTCCAAGCAACAAAGACACTGCTCCTAAAATCCTGGGAGCTGTACAGACTCATGGCAACCAAAGGTCAAGCAGAAGTGGGGTGCAGGCTGGAAGGTGGATTAGTGTTCAAAGGCTGAGTCAAAGGAGAGAGGAGAGATAAGGCGCATGGCGTCATACCAAAGGCAGCTATTAAATGTGGTGGTAATCTGCTGAGCCCCAGTCAAACAGAGCCTTTTTGCACTGGTGAATGGGAATAGCTCAGGCACAGATGGGGGATGAGAGATGGGGGATGGATGGGTGAAGTTCTGTCTGAAGGCTTGTTCCTCAGCATTTCTGGGCACACAAAATTCCCTTCTCCTCTACTCTGGTTGGCTCTGCTAGACCCATTGCTGTGGTACCCAAGCCCTTCACCTGGCAGGAGACTTAGCTGAATATTGAAGTTGGAAAGCATGTGCCAGTCCCTGGTCTCTTGTGTACAGAGCAGGGGCCTCTCCCCAGCCCAAAACCCCAGGGTAAAGGGGTGGCTAAGCCTTGTCTCCCCTAGAGCTCCTCACTGCAGCCTCTGTTAATTTAACTTCCTTCTTCCTAATATCATTTCATTGTGAATGCTTAAATAACTTGTACTGTCTTAAATCTCCTTTGACCATCCTATCAAGGTATTTCTTCTTAATTAATATTCAGTTATTAATATCTTAAGAAAAACACTTTCTCGGGTTCTGCTGCAGTACTGGATTAACCTGTGGATCGTGCATCCTTGTGCATCCTTCCTAGCTTTTATGAGCTCCATACATCTGTCTGTACAGTATTTTAACAGGCTTTCAGCTTCCCACTGTGTCTATGCCTTCTCCTGTGCTGCTACAACATTTACTAGGATTGGGAGGCCAGATCCTCCTAAACCCACATTCTGTGCTTGCTCCTGCATCAATAGGAAAGCATTAATAGCAGTTTAGCTATACAGGATTTATGCAACTGTTAATAAAACCCTTCCGAGCTGCCTCTTGGCCCCCTGCCCCCAGTGCCCATGGGCAGTTTACTCTCTGGCATGCTGTGGGTCAAGTGCTTAGGAAGGAACAGCACCTACATATGCCAGGGTTTGGTGGTTTAGAGCAGGTATTTCTGTGGTCTGAGAGTTGTACCTGGTGTTCTGAACCTGAGTGGATGTAAAGCATCCCCAGCTGAGGCTCAGTCCTGTTCCAGTTGGTGAAGTCAGTTCACACCAGGGGCTGAACTGTTTTGAACAAACATTGTAAAATATCCAACTCTGCAATGTGTCGGTCATCTCTGCCAGTAGAAATATTCTTACACGTGTCCTTCAGCTCTCATTTATGTTTACATGCACAAAAAAAGAAAGGGGGGGAGGATTTTATTACCTGCACATACTGCTGCCCCTGGCTATATGAACAGATTATCCCAACCCGAAAAGCAAGAGCTCAAGATGAAAATAATTTGTCATATACAGGGAGAAAAATAGTGCTTCGATGGCTTTACATTTTTTTAACTCCAGCTTTTGTTTTCAGGATGCTCTCTCAATTTGTGGGTCAGGTTAAGTCAAATATTTCCATGCAGTGTTTCGCCAAGGAGGAGAACGGACACCCCTCTGACTGCTGAGCTATTTCTCTTCTTGGACATGAATCTGGTCTTCAACCAAGCCCGGGTAATAGGTTAACAGAAAGTCAGGGGAAGGTCTTGTAAGATGCAATATTTCTTCTCTAAGAGACTATGTGGAACCAGAGAAGAAGGACGTTACATCCTGAGGCTGTGTCTTTGCACAAGACTCACCATCCATCAGGGGGACCGCTGGCCGAGGCTGAGCGTTAGCCTCCTCACCAGGGCTGTTGCCACCCAGCATTTGGGTGGGATCTGAAACCAAAGTCTGGCTTGCCAGGTTTGTGTAGGTCACAGCAAGTGATGGGCTGTAACCTCCAACACCTAGGAGCATTCAGGGCAGCCCCGCTGCCACATGACATGGGACTGTGGATTAAGGGAGCTCTTGACCCAGCCAGTCACATCTCCAGCCCTCATCCTCACAGGCCAAGCACATCCTCCGTCCCCAAGCAGTTTCACCAGCACCCTGCACCCAAGCTATCCACTGGGGGTTGTGTGTGCCCCATCTCCCCCTGCCCACTCTGGCATGCAGAAAGTACTTTCTTTCTTTGCTGTGGTTACTGTGATGGCCGATGGGCCTTCCTCCTTCCCCTTCCTCCCCACCGCAAGGGATCATATGCTGACAGCAACAATAATTTACTTGTGGATGCAGGTCTGTAATGATAGTGATCACAACCAGCAAGACTTTGATTATGACCTTTAGAAGATGAGGCAAAGGCTGCTGTTTACAGCATCCCCCTCTCACCACGAGTCATACGACTTCCTGGCACTGCCTGAGGTGATACACAACCTCCGCTTCCCTGGGCAGCTCTGTCCCATCAGAGGTGTTGTTCTGCCCCACACAAGGGTTATTCTTTCAGTTGCAGGGAAGCAATCAACCAGGTAGGCAGCTTGCCTCTCACACAGTGGCACTAGGCTGGCCAGGACACCCCAGTCCCCTCCCTGCCAGATACACATCACATTGCAGAAAGATGAACTAATGATGCTGTAGCAGCCCCAACTTCTGGAATTTCCTGGCTTTTCTTAATCTTAACATCTCTGTAGCTTTCATTTGCAGATGCATATCCTTGTTCTCTTCTCACACAGGCTGCAGTAAATCACCACAGCCTCTGCTGCAATCAATGCAACCCACATCAGAAAGGAAAGGCCACTTCCCAGAGGCAGGGAGCTGCTGCCTGCCCTGCCAGAAGAAGTGTCTTCATCACCATGGTCTGAGCCTCCCGAGCTAATCGTGCCGTCTCCAGAGGCCAAAGCAAACTGCAGAGGCAAAGCAAGAACCCAGCTCCTCATGCAGACTTTCCTCTCTTTATCTTTACCAAACTGAAGCTGCAGACCTTTTGGGGGCTTGCCTATGACTAGTTGGAGGAAGGGCCATCACACCACCTCTTTTTTGGACCAGTGGCTCCAGCCAGCCTCTGGATAAATGGAAGAGGATTTTTGCAGATGCGCTTTGAGCGAGCAAATGCTTTATCTGAGTGCACGAAGTGATGGTTAACAGCACATGCACTAGAAAGCCGCCTAGCTTTATTTTTAACTAAGTAGGAAATACTGAGGTTAGCAGTTATTCAGAGGTTGAAGATCAAGTGGCAAACCGGTTAAAGTGTAAACACAATTGGAGAGGGATGAAATGGGGAGCATCTGTCTTCTCCTTATTTGTCTGTGATTATCACTTACAGTCAATATTTTTGCTGTGGTGATAAAGATACATTTTAAATAGAGATTTGTGGCTGGTGAATTGGTCTCCAGTTATTATTAGAGTACAGCGTTGTTCATGTGCAATATACAGTGACAATTATTGCACCAAAAATAGATGATACAAATGATGGACAAATCTCTTCTGTTGGAAAAAAAATTACTATTTTAATAGGATTTAATCTCATCTTCAGCGAGAGACCCAAATATCCGACAGTGGAGCAGGAGAGGCAGAGTCAGAAAAGATATGAAAGGTCGCTGCCTTGAACTGCAGACAGTCCCCATTGCTTGGCTCCACATTCAGACTTTCCAGAAGCTCCAGAAGACCAAAGCACAAGCCTGTTGGCCAAACTGCCTCTTCTCCCTGATGCTGCTGCTCAAGCTTCCCAGGACTTTGCTAGCTTGTCCCCTCAAATCCCTCTTGGAGGGTGGCCCAGGTAACCAGCTTGCTGCAGCCTCCACTGTCCCTCCCCACGAGGCCAGGTCTGCTCCCCAAAGAGGCACCGGCACACGGAGACAAGCTGACCACCACTGTCTCCAACATCTCTTCAGGGATGCAGTCTCACATTGCAGCTCAGGCCTTGCTGCTCAAAGCCAAAGCTCCGAAGGAGACATTTCACCTCTACAGTGCTCGACCTTGCTGCTCAAAACTGAAGCTCTGAAGGAGATATTTCACCTCTGCAGCCCTCTGCCTTGCACCTCTCTCCTCCTCCAGGCCTTCATCAGTGCACCATAGTCCCACCCCGGGGCAGAAAACCTTCCAAGACCACTTTGTCCTTGCAGTGAGTGACTGGAGCACACAGGGATGAGCAGCTGTAGCCAAGAGGGCCTCACTCTGCTGTCCCCGCATGCCTGAGAGCAGGACAGACGGGACCCTTACCCACAGGGCACCCTAGAGGCATGCTCTGAACCTGCATCCACCATGAAATGCCATGCCCTGGAGACAGAGGCCAGTCCAGGCCAGTTTCAGTGTATGCAGATACACTGAAAGATGTAGCCATAAATCAATATACACCTCATAAGAAATCTCGCTATACTTAATGTGTACAAAATATGAAGCAAATAATTACATATCCTTCTATATTCTCTACAGGCTGTTTTGGTTTGGGTCTTTTTTTTTCTCCCGGACTGAGGTGAAAGCTAGCATTACAGATTTATTCTAGTGGAAATGCTGATGTTTGTGTGAAGTGAACTCTTTCTTTGTTTATGTAACCCTGGGTTTTCAGCTACTTTATCAAATAACTACCTCTTTGTATTTACTGGCTGGCAGAAAACCTTAGCTTTGTTCCACAGCTCTAGTTACGGCCAGGATGATACAACAGGCACGTGCTTAAGGGGATTTTAAAGCAGCTAAAATGCCCTGGGAGGGTTCCTGTCTCTAAAGGTGGCAAATTTTGTGGTGTTGGGCTGTGGGATAAATCTGCAAAGGAGGGAGTGGGGAAGGGGGTGGGTAAAGACTCTCATTTGTTGAGTGCTTTATGAAAAGACAATGCCCTGAAAAATATGCTTTGAGTTTTGGTCAGCCCTAGAGTGGTCAGGCTGTTGGGCTAGATGATGGTTGTATGTACCTTCCAACTGAACGAATCTTTTCTATTCACCTTCTTACCCCTGCCTTGTGCTGCAGCACGACGTGATCTCCTGGAGCAGAAGGGCTTTTGCTTTTGTGCTTTTGCAACAGCTGAGGAGGAGACTTTAGTTTTCCTTGCCACTACGTTACTTAGGCATTAGAAGGGATGATCTGTGAGCACAAGCAAAAGGCCTGTGTTGCTGGAGGTGACCTGAACCTCTGCCCATCCTCCCAAGCTTGCCCCCTGTGCAGGTTTTCAAGCTGTGCTGTTCACAACCCGACAGGATTCAGCCCGGTTTGGACCTGTGGTTGACGGGGAGAGTGCAAAGGGCCAAACCAACAGAAGACACGTTTTGTGTGCAGTGAGCATTTCTGCTTCACGCTGCCCACCTGGATAACACACATGCCCTTTCCATTCAGGTAACAGAAGTGGAGGCTAATTTTTCCATGCAACAAGTACAATTCCTGCAGGACTCTGCAGCCTATTTAAAGCAAGCAATCTTAGATCATTTTTACCAACATTTATCTAAAAACACCTTTGATGTGTGTATATAACTAACTGCTACTTTGTGCCCCGCATGTTAAAAAGTACTTCTTTCTCTCCCTGGTTAACATGATTTTCCCATTTTCTCTTCCACCTCTAAAACGAGAGGTTGCCTAACAAAGAAAATATGAAATATTTTTTCCACACCTTGCCAAAAGTTGTCCAAAATGAAACAGTGGCAGGGTCATGTACATGCAGATATGTCATGGCTGTAAGGGTAGTGGAGAGAGAAGCCTGTCTGTGAGTGGGGGGTATGATTCATTTGGATAACAATAGAGTACGCTGCCCTTTTCTACCAAATGTTTTTAGTTTGCCTCAAATAAGTCATTGTCTAACTTGTATAAATCTTTCCATCGCTTCTTGAATTATTGTTGGATATTTGGGAAACATATTTTTTGAGTTTTATAAGGGGGGGGGGGGGGGGGGGGGTTGAAAATGCTGATTACAATCACTTCCAAACAACACTTAACTCCTTGACACAAGGTCAGCAGGAGGGTTCGTGTGTGTGCGTGTGTGTGTGTGTGTTTTTTCTTTCTAATCTGCGAGCTGTTCCTGGAGAGACACATTGAGAACTGGGGCTTGTCTGCTGACATGTTTTACACAGCTGATCCATTAGGATCCTGCTCTTCCTAGCCTCCCTGGCACCGCTTTGATCAGCGACATGTTTGGGAAAAGAAAAAAAAAGGGGAAAAAAAAAAGGGAAAAAAAAAAAGAAAAGGAAAAAAAAAAAAAAAAAAAAGAAAGAGTAAAAGGCACTCTTCTCTGATCAGGAATCCCTCCCCTCCACTAAATCATCCCGGGCACTTGAAAGCCATAGGAACCACTGAGGGACCCCTCAGCTCTGCGAGGCTTCACGACAGCTCTACGCTAAAGCATCCCGACGTGAGACAGCAACGTGTTTTGCCCAGTGGCCTCTTCTGCCCAGCTCTGCACTTAACCTCTTCCCTGCCTGGTGGGGACCCTCTGCCAGCCCCTCCCCACCTCTGCCTTCCCGAAGGGACGTGCCCGGAGGGGCTCGGTGCCCATCGCCCACCCCAGGCATGAAGGGCCAACGCCAGCGCAGCTTCACCTCCCTGCCCGCTACCAAAACCTCACCTTGCAGGGAAAGGGCGGGTGCTGCAGGATGCTGGCTCTGCCTTTCTGCTGAGGAAAGAGGTGTTTGCTGGGTGCCCTTCCAAAGGTTGGCCAGAAAAGCATATGGCACGTCTCTGCGGGAGGGCACGGCGAGGCAAGGAGGAGAGCGGGGATGCCATGAAGAGGGGTGGGCGCAGATGTGCGCGCTTAGCCTGCCAGGCCAGATCCGTAGGAAAATGTGACTGCAGAGAGGAGCTGGCAGTGTATCTCGGCCAGCCCGACAGCTGGCACGGGACACCAGGGGCACAGAGACTTCCCGCAGGCTGTGGGTGGCACAAAGCTGGTGAGAGAAGCTCTGTCGGTGCGGGTGCAGCCTCTGATGAGGCTCAGGACGGACACAGCCAGGCCTGGGTCAGGAACAGTGCGGGCAGCAGCAGCAGGGCTGTGATTCTGCCCCTGCACTCAGCACTGCTCAGTCCTCACCTTGAGTGCTGGGCACAGCTCTGGGCACCTCTCTTCCAGAAGGACACTGAGGTGCTGGAGTGGGGCCAGAGGAGACAACAAGGCTGGGGAAGGGACTGGAAGGAAAGTCTCCTGAGGAGAGGCTGAGGGAGCTGGGGTTGTTCATCCTGGAGGAGACTCAGGGGGGACCTTGTCGCTCTCTCCAGCTCCCTGAAGGGAGGGTGCAGTCGGGTGGGGGTCGGGCTCTGCTCCCAGGCAGCCAGGGACAGGAGGAGAGGCCATGGCCTGGAGCTGTGCCAGGGGAGGGCTGGGTTGGGTATCAGGAAGCCCTTCCTGACAGAGGGTGATCAGCCACTGGAATGGGCTGCCCAGGGAGGTGGTGGGGTCACTGTCCCTGGCTGTGGGTAAAGACAGGCTGGATGTGGCACTGAGTGCCATGGTCTGGCCGATGTGGCGGTGTTGGGTCACAGGCTGGGCTTGCTGATCTCAGAGGGCTTTTCCAGCCTCAGTAAGTCTATTCTATTCTGAAGGCTATGGCCATATCCATACCATAACCCCTTATTGCAGGCAGATGAGGCCTCACCAAGGAGTAAAAGAATCTTGGGGGTTAATCCCAGCAGCCAATGCTAGGACTTTTCAGGTCTATCTGAACAGGTTGCTTGCTCCCAGACAGCTGCTCCTGTCACACTTGGAAGCAGACAGATGCAGTGTTGGTCAGGGACTACTGACAAAGATCGCTGCTTTATGTCCTGGCAATCCCTCTCTGAAAGAGCCCATTTCTTTAGCTGCTTGATACCACTTTGAAGGACTACAAACCTGACATCTTCAGTACTTGCTGAAGGCACATTTACAGAAAAGGAGGCAAGAACACAGCACAAGAGCAAGCCTAAGAAGAAAGTGGGCACCATGCACAGAGACCCAGGGGTTGCCCGCAGTGAAGGGGGAGGTGAGGGCAGCCTGGTGTGCTGCCACTGCTGTGAGAATCCAGATCCATTGCCCCAACCCTTCTCCTGTAATGTCCCTGGGCCTGGGGGGGTCTTCAGCTTGGTCAGTTGCTGGGCAACTAGCCAGTAATAACCCCAAAGAGTCCATCTCCTAGAAGGGAGGGAGGAACAATTAGCACAATGGCCATCACTACCTTCCAAGACAAAAAGGAAAGTCTTCGTTGTGCTTGTTTGCTGCCATAATGACACCTCATTGGGGTGGAGTTTCAAAGAACCCAGGGAAACAAGGTGGTTTGAACACTAAGTAGGTACCCTGTGGTGTTCATTAGCAGCAGGTATAGTTGGTACCAGAGCATGGTAGTACTGGTTACTCCCCCAAGTCCAGGTTTGCAATGTCACTGCAGTTTACAGTAGATGGAGTACATACCAGGCATTGCAGAGATCTGGATGAGTTGTCCACTGCTCAAGGAAATCCCCTAAACCACAGCTTTAGCAGCTTCCCTTCTCCTCACCAATCCCACCCCACACACATTAATTCCTTGCCTTTTTTGAGCATTTTTCACTGACTTGAGTGACAAGAGGGACTTTTTGCCCTGAATATCCAGCGTGCCCTCCTTACTTGGCTTACAGAACACATAGGGATAACGTGATGGAAGCCTGACAAGCCTTCTTGAGACTGATATTTTGGCATTGTGGCAGTTGAGGAGTCCCTGAAACACACTTGCTTTTTTCTGTATCCCTGAGGCTGGCTCGTGCACAACTCTGCAATTGCCACATCCATCAACTCTGTGAAACATCTGGGTCCAGCAGCTTGTCCTTAAGGCAGATTTGAGAGCATACACAGTTCTACCTTTGGCATGAGGCATTGGCAAGAGTTCGAAGGTGCTGTCATCTACCTTGTTTCAGGGAGGCTTTTCCATGTCAAGTAGTGATAGTAAGATACCAACAATTGTTCACATTTCACATCAAAGTCCCTGTAGCCTGGATGGCACCCCTGCTCTGGGTCCCCACCACCCCACCGTTTATCCCCCAGCCCCTCTCTGATGCGTGCTTTGATCAGCAGGCCAAGCTTAGTGGGGAATTAAAAAAAAAAAAAGGCACAAATACCTGGAGTCTCAGTTCACTTAGGCTTCAGTTCAGACTGCGGCTGGAGGAGGATCTCTTCAGCTCCAGGTTTTCCTCACAGTATAAATCGCCGTGACTGGATCCCATAAAACAGTCTCATAAGCTCCCTAAGAATTTGTCGGGATGCCAGGTCCAGCTTGCCTGGCCCTCTCGAAACAGGGTAGCTGAAAGCAGCAGGGTAAAAAAGGAGCCAAACACCTTAGTAAAAGCAAGGATTAAAAACCAAAACAAACAACAAACCACATCACAACGACGTCTTTTTTTTTTTCAGGCCATTTGTAGACAAATGACCTCCGTTCTTCTAATTAAAGAAAATGTGCAATTAGCTTAATCAGATCTGTGGGAAGAAAAGCAGTCGCTGAGTCTCAAAAGGCAGGTTCTGAGAAACTGCAGCCAACTTTTCCCGGGGCTGACTGGAGACACTACATCAGAAACAGCAGGAGCCCTGCCAAAGCCTTCTTCCTGTGAAAAATGATGTTTCAATTTAGGCTCCTGTATATTGTTTTCGTTAATCTCTCTCTCACTTGCTTACTCACTTGATCTCTCTTGCTCTTTGACACTGTAAATCGAGGCATGAGGAAGTATGGCCTCGTATTGATACGGGCATTGCATCCTAATTTCTCAATGAAACAATGTTCACAGAATGACAGAATGGTAGGGGTTGGAAGGGACCTTGAAAGATCATCAAGTCCAACCCCCCCCTCCAGAGCAGGGTCATCTAGATTAGGAAGTTGATTTTATCATCTCAGTTCCCCATCATCCTCCATGTTTTTTATAGCTTGTGATCTGAAGATGGGCTATCTCATGATACCACACAAGGACCAAAAGCATCTTGGGACTAGAAAATAGGACTTTCCTTCAGGAAAAGAAAATAGGATTTGTGCAATGGGAAAAGGTCTTAAACCTTTAGCAGTTGTGGGGGGTGAGGGTTCTGAGAGGTTATTGGAAATCCTGGGGAGGAAGCTGAGCTCAGAGATCAGTCTCCCCTCGCTATAGATAAAGTAGGAAATTGTGCAAACTGCAGGACCAGTTCCCTTAACCCTTTACTGGGTGTGTTTGCCAGTAACCTCTTCTCGTTTATTCCATAGGTGTTTAAAGGACAGAAGAGAGGGAAGGAAGAAACATACACCACTTTAAAAAGTATTTAAAGTATTACATTCAAAGTTTTAAAGTATTATCTATATGAAGAGTTTTAAAGACCAGTCTTCTTCCTGGAAGCAGTGAAAACCCCATTTAGTCAGGCAGAGCAAAGACCCAGTCCTACCACAATTTTGCAAACCCACAAATTGGGCTGCAGCTGGGCAAATGGGGACACAACCAATTACCAGAACAAATAACCCTTATTCTGTCCGTTCCTTACCACGCATTTCCTGAGGGCATTTTCAAGCATGTAGTGAACCATCTTTGCAGCCAAGCAGGGGGTTGGCTTTTCTCTCAATGTTCTCCTGAGAAGCCCGAGAGGGGGATGCAAAGTCCCCCCAATGTTCACCTATGGAGGGTAGTGTGAGGATCAGGGTTTGCTGTCTCTGCTGCAGAAGATAAAGAACGGATCATGAGGAAGTGACTATGGCTCCTGTTTGATGCTCTTCTTCTACAACAACAGTTGTTCCTTGGTGTCTGGACAGTAACAACCACTTACCCAGCAAGGGCTTTGTTCCTGTTCATGCCAACCTGCAGTTCAGCCTGTTCCTAACATGTCTCGTGAGACTTGGGCTGTCACTTCTCATGGGAGTTTCCCTGTCACACAGGGGAGGACATCCTGGTATGACCATTTCAGATGTCCCTTGTCTGTCCCAGGGGAATGACCTCTACCCTTTGCTGGGTGACTGTGTTTTGTGGAGAGCTCAGCCTGTACTGGCTGTACTGGCAGGTGCAGGTATGAACTGGAGAGGTTGTGCTAGTTCATCTGGCCAGTGAAGTATCTCCATGACCTCCATGGGCTGGCAAAAGCTCTGGTTGCTCATGTGCAGGCAGTAAATACCACCAAAATCAGACTCATTTTCTGATTCTGAGGGCATCTCTTTTCCTAAACCCTCCTACCCTCAATGTTTTCAGCCTTTCTTATTGACATTGTCTGGAAAACACTTTGATTTTGAAATGCCAATGTGACCTTTATTCTTTGCTGGTTTCAGGTTTGCTTGTTGTTTTTTTTTTTTTTTATATTTTGTTTAAATAATAGATTACTTTTATTTAAACAATGCTTGGGGGTTTTTTTTCAGCTTTGGCTTGGTTTTGCTTGTTTGTTTGTTTTTTTACAATTTTCAACCTAGAGAAAAGTTAGATATGCAGTTCCAAAAAATAGAGCTTTCCCTGCTGTTGCCTGTCCTTTCTTGTTGACTCCTAGGGGTTTTTTTTCCACCACTGGATAAGGGGAAAAAGTCAGGGTTACAAATAAAGATGGGGCCCTAATATATCTCCAAACCAACAATAGGAAATGGATGTGTTCATTTTTTGGTTGGTTTCCAAAAATCCAAAGGAGGTAATACTTAATGTTAAAAATATTTATTAGCTCGGGTAACAAACACACTCAGATAAAGAGCCCGTTGCCCAAAGTGTGAAGCAACAAATAACATGAATCTTGTCTATTTTACATCATATAATGAATGTGTTGGTGGGAAACCAAAACCTCTTGACCAACGACGGGGGGAATAACATGCAAGCCGGTGTCACATAGCTCTGTGTGTGCCCACTCAATTGGGTTGGGAGAAGCTCTGCCATCTCCTGGGATGTATTCAGCTTTGCCATCACCCCTGGGCTCATCTGGGGGAGTTCCAGGATGCAAACTGGGGGCTGTGGCCAACCCTCACCACTGATTTCTAGCAGCCACCAGCATGCAGGGCAGGTCAAAAGAGCAGGGTCTGTGTGTGCACCCACAGGTCCCGGTGGAGCCCTGGAGACTCTCTTGGTGTGGCAAGGGCTGGTGGGCTCCCTGCCAGCCACTCAGGAAAGGCGAGAGCTGGAGGCTGGCTCCAGTCTCTGAAAAACCCCATTGGTAACCTTTCTGACAAGATAAATTGCATTTTAAATGTGGAGATGACCTTGGTAATCAGAAATAAATCAGCAGGATAATCAAAATTGATGGGTAAGTCAAATCTAGAAAATTTATATACTGGAGCCCTACAGAACAGCTTGGAAATCCCCATAAGTAGGGTCCTGGCTGAAATTTTCATCCCTTTGCTGTAGTAATTTAAACTTTTCTATTTACTTTGGCACTCTTCTGTTCAGTGACTTGGCCTGATCAAAATGCTTTGATATGTCCAGCAAGAATAAAAAATATAAAAGTCGAAGGGTATTATCCTGGTTTAGGACAACTGTGAACACAAGATTTAATCCTGGGCTTTGCAAGAGGGACTCTCTAGAACAAAGTGGGGGGAAAGAAATTAATACTGCATTAAAAAAAAAAAGAAAAAAAAAAAGAGCTGTTCTTCCTTTTCACTTTGCTTTTCAATGTCCTGTAATTTGGGCCAAACAAAGCAGTGCTTACGCCACTGCTGATGTTACAAGTTCATGTAGTGCTGCTGCTGTTACGTACATTAACACAGTAGTCACTGGAAAGGAAAAGCAAGTGGGTTTTGTCCAGAACACGGACAAAAGGAGAGTAGGGAATGAAGCTGATCCTCCCATTATTTTATTCTCTGCTGCTAATTGCTTTCTTGATACACCCTTGCTCTTGTCCTTTTGACACGTAGGCAACCAGCACGCTCTGCAGCTACCAGAGCCAAAATTGCTCCAAGACCCATTATCCCTTAAACGATCTTCAGTCTGCAGGCGCTGCTCTGACACTCTTCTGAAAGCTCTTTACTGGCTTCAGCGTAGTTACTCCTGCTTCGTATCAGTGCAAGGAAAGTAGAATCAGGCCAACTCTCTGATCTACTCGAGCCTGACGTGGCTTACGCTGCTTTTATATCAATCAAGCATCTGGCCTTGAGATCTCCACACTCTTGGTTTGACCCAGTGTTTAAAAAAACCCAACAAACTTCCAAATCTGTGCGTCTCTTTTCTGCCTTCCCTTCACCCTTCCCAGACCCTCCTGCATACACACCACGTCTGCAGACAACCAGAAATCCTGGACCTCTTACAGGCCATTTATTGCTTTGTGTTATGCTTCATACTTGAGTTTACACATCTCTCTCTTCTCAAAAACATTTTAGAGAGAAGCATCATTGTTTTGTAGGGCTGGTAAAGTTTTTTCCACTGAAACCGCCCTGAAGTAGGGTTGGTTTTTAGCTAACAAGGAAAGCTGTTCTTGTGTGAGGGAGCAGTTTCTGTTTTCCATTGGTAAAGCACAAATCTCTGAGAACTGTGTGTTGATATTTCAGTTCCTGCAGTGGTCACTGCAGCACCCAATGCTCCTGTTTTCTTCTAGGGTTCTGTTCAATGCTTGAGTTAGATCTCCAATGCTATAACCCAGAGATCTTCTCTCAAAAGCACCATCAGTCCCTTTACTGCTCCAGGATCTGAGTAAAGAGTTGAGATGGCATGACAAGACAACTCCTTCAGAAGTTCCCTGATAGAGTTTCCATCTCAGCCTTCACTGTTTGCGATAATGCATTTACACATTTAATAATCAACATGGGGCAGGGGAGTTATTTTTTGACCAGTCTACTTGCAAGTTTTTAAAGCCCTAAAATATTTAAAGGTTACAGTGCTTAACTTGGGCAGCTAACTAACAATATGACCAGTACTAATTAGCTGATAGAGAAAGTAAATAGCCAGGCAAAGAGCTTAAGGACTGGGAGAAGGACATCAAAAGAATTATAAATGATATTTTGATCTTCAGTCAATGCAGACTGAAGATTATTGAAGAACAAATCTGAGGAGTCAAGTAAGTGCTAGAAATGATGCATCAACGTAAAGTAGCTAATTTCATTGGCAAGTGCTGAAGATGAATGGTTAATGGTTAACAAAGCATCTAGGAAACAGCTCAGGAAGAGTCTAAGAGAGGTATGGAGGCCCTTCAGTGAAAAAAATGTGTCTTTGCTTCCAAGGTAGGAACTGCTTTGAGTCCCTGGTTTCTTATTGTGGAAAACCCCATGCAACAAGTGGTACTAGAGGAGAAGCACACTGGCCATGTGAGCACACCGCATCCAGGTCTGAGCCTTCTAACTAGCCTTCTCTGAGCATATGAGGAAAGACCCTTTGGGTGGCACTTTGGGGAGGACACATCAGGCACAGCCTCAGCAGAAGATCTAGCTCAGGGATCATGGAGCAAGAAAAAGGCCACCTTACATCTGCTACTGCTGAAGGAGATACAGGCTTTTGGAGAGTACGATGGGATAGCCAGACATACGAGACTTCAGTCACCCACTGGGGAGGACCCTTTTATTAGTAGCAGAGGGGGCTTCTCACACTGAGACCAGATATGGGTTCAGCCACTGGACATGCAAAGATTTGGAATCACCTCAGTCTGCTGTCTCCAAGCAGCTAATGAAACGACTCTCTGCTTAGGATCTACCCATTTGTGGCTTAACCTTTCAAAATCGAGTCTAACATTTTACCATCTTTCTACTGGGTTCTTTCTAATTATCCTTCAGGTAGACTGTGAACCACAGTCTGATGTCATGTGATATTTTTCTGCACTGTAGAAACATGAAGGCATTTTCAGGTTGATGTTCTTATCTTCCAGATACTTATCACTGTTTTAGGCAATAAATAAATAAATAAATAAATAGATAAATAAACTTGATGGCTCAAGACTTCAACCAACCCCCTTCCACACAGCAACACCCACAACTATAAATGCAGCTCCTTTGGAAACAGAGTGTACAGCAATGCACACATACTAAGCAGTTAAAATTCTGGTCATGCTCAGACAACAGTCACTGCCATAATTTTTCTGGCTTTGCATTAACTCATTGAGCAGGAGCCTTGGCTTGGTTGCAGCATTTTTTCTTGTCTGAAAGATGACCTGGTGAATAAGAGGACAAACACTGGAACTCCTCTGTTCTTTCTTCTTCCCTCTCACACATGCACATACTGGCACATATTAACATGCCTGTACATGTGTTATATATAGATAGAGATAGATAGACAGATGAGAAAGATATATGATAGAGAGAGATAGATAGATAGATAGATAGATAGATAGATAGATAGATATTGTTGCTGTTTATGCTGGGAGCAGAGAGATGCAGCAACATATAAATTCAGCAAGAGCAGGCAAAAGAAGCAATTTTATTAATTTACAACCCTATTTTATATACCCTAGACCCATAGGGCTATTGGTCAGTGATCACCCATCTCCTAGGGTGATTGGCTAAAGTCCTACAACACCCATCTCAAAATATTTTTCCAATGTACCATAAACAGAACTTGGCAAAACACCAGGTGTTGGTCCAGCTTATAAAAACCATCCTACTGTTTCTCATAGCATGTGTGAGAAAGGCAGGATTCTCACTGAATATTGTGAGAACCTGAGAAAATCCCTCTGCTAGCAGCTTTTCAGCATCCACAAGATATAATACACACATACATAGAACACTCATATGTATGTATATTACATGCCTGTACGTGTGTTATATATAGAGATAGAGATAGAGATATATAGAGACAGATAGAGAGGGGAAGAGGGATACATACAGAGACAGACAGAGAGATAGATAATAGATAGAGAGATAGAGAGAGATATAACACACACATATATAGAACACTCATATGGACATACGTTACATGTCTGTACATGTGTTGTATATAGATATAGATAGATCAAGAGATAGAGAGAGAGGGAGAGAGAGAGAAGGAAATAGATGGATACATATAACACACACATATATAGAATATATGGACATATATATGGACATATATTCTCATGTGGACATATATAGGCACACAAAGTAATACTCATACTTTTTTCTAGTGCCAATGTGTGCAAAGACTTGAAGAGGCAGTTTGCTTCTCCTGCTTTCATTTCCAGGAAGTCCCTAGATCATATGGAGAGGAAATAGCTACACCAGCTGCTTCTGGAAGGACAAAACAGGCTTTTGTGGCTGTGATGTTTTCCTTGGAATATATGTTGTGCCATAGGAATAGGTGGCATTCTAGGCTCTTGAAGGAGCAGACTTTTTCTGGGACCCCAGGTGAAGTCTTATCCATCAAAAGCTTAAAAATGACCATCAGCAACAGCAAGGAAATTAGGCACAGGCAAATGCAAACAGTCAGGAGCTTGGCTGGTAGCCAGACGACAACTGATTTCTGCCTCTTTCAGGAGTTACACGCAGACAGTGACAGTGTCAGTTCACGCGTGATAAAACCACTCCAGCCCCAAGTGGCTGTCCAAACTATGGCAGGTCTTAGGGGTCACCTGAAGGTATGATGGGTTGGAAGGATGCTGGTGCAAGAAGCTGCACTCCTAGCAAACCTCCTGTCCCCACACGAGAAATGCCAGGGCAGTGGGTGTGAGGTGGCTGGTGCTTCCTTGGGTCCATCCAACTGCCTCTTTGCTGTCAGGTTGCACTACTTAAGTGAAAAAGGCAAATTATTTAAGCACTGTTCTGGGTGTACCATGAGTGCCTCATACCCTAAATTTGGGCTGAAAATAAATGAACCCAGTGAGGTGCTTTTCTGAGGCTTGACTTATAAGTTCAGGGATAGTCTAAAACTGTTCATGCCATCACTGAAAATCACAGGAGTCAGAGCCTGCTCATCACCTCGTGTAGTAGTTTACACTGCTGCAAACAGAGGGAAACAAGAGGTAAAGCACCTGAGAGTGTTGTAAAATGACAGCACAAGCTGTGAGGTGACCCAGGGGTAGACTCTGTTGGTGCTGCTGAAGGTGCAGCTGGTCTCACATTTCTAAGAGCAGCTGGAGGATGCAGAGATGACTTTAAAGGCAAAAAAATGAGAGGGGCTTTGACTGTCCCAACTTTCTCAAGGTGGCAAGAAGGCTTCCCAGTTCTTGTACACTGCCCCTCTGGGAGTCTGTCTTTGGTGGGATACGGACTGTTATCCTGAAAGGAAGAAAGCAAATCCATCCAGAGAACTGGAGTGTCCCTGCACGAGAAGGCGAGGAGAGCTTGTAACAGTAGAATCTTGTTTGCTAATGACAGTTCTGAGAATTTTTAAAAAAATGAAGTGGAAAAAAACCCTAAACCCTCCATGAAACATTGATTAGATGCCAATTCACATAGCTCTCCTTGGCTACTATGTATTATTATTTCTTTCAAAGCCAAATCAATCCTATTTTTGACAAACACAAAGCCAAGAGGTGGGATCTTATCCAGTATTTTCATTTTTTAGCCCACAAGAGGCAATGATTGTATCGGAATATTATTTGTCTGCCCAAATCACATTCACTGTGTGAACCTCCACAGAGCACTTCCATCCTGGGGAAAAAGTGTTCTGTCAGACAGAGGGAAGAGGAAACACTCCTCCTCATTGTGGTTAAGCCAGAATCTCTTTTCCTAGGCTGAATTTCCAGAGTCGACTCTCACATTTGCATTTACAGTTTTTAGCTGGAAGCCCCCCGGCCCAAGCAGGCTGGACCTGGGGCATGTAAAAAAGCTTAGTGCTCCAACAGCTGAGTCACACGGATGGAGCAGTGAAAACAGTAAGGTGAACCTCAATAGAAGGCTGATAGAGCAGAAATGTGGATTTTCCCTCACCACATGGGGAACCTGGCTTTCACTGAATGGCTTTTTGATCAACTGAGTCAACTCATATGCAAAGAGCTTTGAAACTCTTACTATGGGGGTGTTTTAAGAAATATGTGGGAGATCTGTTCAACAGATTGGGTTCAGAGGTTCCATCCCAGTCATCCCATAAAGCCCTAGGGACTTCTAGCCCAGTAAAAGTATCCCACAGAGATCTTTATGTTCTCAACTTGTCTTCTGGATGACATTAAAGCAGAGGCAGTCCCAGAAGGCAGGCACTATCCTTAGCTTCATGCTTATCTGTCTGTGCACATTTTATCCAGCACTTAGTGTTACCAGATCCTGACTCATAAGACTGGCTTTGCTTTTTTACGAAGCTACCAAAGGGTCCTGGCACTGGCATGTGTGTGAGTGTCTTGATAAGGGTATGACAGTGTGTGGGAGGCCAGAGGTGGGTAATGCTGCTGGTATGTTGAGTGGGGAATTAGTTTTGTGTGTGTAATGACCTCTTCTTCCAAGACCTCTCCAAGACAAAGGCCAAGGAGAAAAAGCAGCAGTGACAGTTCAGGGTTCAGTCCACCCTACCAAAACTTTCCATCCCCATGAATGGAGTCATTCACTGGATTCTGCTTCCCGTTTTGCTTCTGTATTCTTTCCATCTTAAAATAGAGAATTTCCTCTCAGGGGAATA
Source organism: Todiramphus chloris collaris (assembly GCA_025345505.1). Lineage (NCBI taxonomy): Eukaryota > Metazoa > Chordata > Aves > Coraciiformes > Alcedinidae > Todiramphus > Todiramphus chloris. Next base: position 1,020,327 of record JANVCC010000261.1, read on the forward strand.
AATTCTGCTGTAGCGAAGCCCTGGTGATGTCAGAGGAGTTACACCAAGGCTGAAGGTGATCCCCACATGTCATTGCCAGCAGGTTTTCTGGAGGTAGACCTTGGGTAGCAGAACTCTGAGAGGCATTGTGCTGTTTCAGTCTCAACCTGTTTCCTCTGAGAGCAACGTCCTGCAGCAAGGATTAAAAAGTAAGGGGAGAAGAACCCATGAAAATGTTGCTGTTGTTTCTGTGCAGAAGTTTAAAATGGAACCACATTTTTCAGAATTTTTCACACACATCCTCCCTCTCCCTCAAATTTCAATGTTCCCTTTTCTTCTCCCTGTTTTTGACATATTTCCACTGAGTGAAATGAAATGAGAAATAGCCAGGGGCTTGCTCTGACATTTTCTTCCCCACCCCATCCATCTGTCCACCCAGACTCTTCTCAATTTTAATTTTTTTTAATAGTATGGAATGGCAAAAGGGAACTGTAGGCTGCAAGTACTCATTTGCTGTAACCCACCCATTCTGCTGTTCTTTGCCACCTTTCTTATCATTCCTTCGGCATATTTTTGGACCACCGAAAGCTGAAAAATAAAAGTATTTCCTTGCCTGCAGATTCACTCCAGATTGACAGGGAGGGAAAAATCTGGCCCAAACATCTGAGATCAAGAGCTTTATGGCCTAGTCCTGCCTAATTTTAAGGGAATTTGTATAGCAGAATTGGAAAGAACCGAGAGACCCTTACAGTACGTGTTCTGAAATACCAAGAATAACAAAGCAAAGGCTTAATGAGTTCCAATATGTATGTCTGCTGTGAGTAATGATGCTTAATCCTCCTACAAAATAATTCCTTTATATGTTCCTCTGTTTTTTAAAAAATGCATCAGTGCTGCACTGGGGTCATAAAAATTACGAATATGTTTTCCCATGGCATGAAGCCATAGCATACTGTAAGGCATTGTGCTGGGCCATTACACACAGCCTGTAATCAGAAACAAATGTATTAAGTGAGATGATGTTATGTTACATGAGAAAAGTGAAAATAGAACAGGGAAGTGTGATAGACAGTGACTTGGACCACAGCGTTAGCTCTGAACAGCCCCTTTCTCTTCAGAAATCAGACGCTATGCCAGAAGAAGTTGTTCTTTCTAGACCCTGGTCTAGAAAATAGAGTTGAGCTTCTTGGAAGAGGGGGGAAATAAAACTTGTTTGAGAGCCGGGGGAGGCAAAAAAATACTGAATTTCCTATGCAATGAGAAGTACTGCTACACTCATGAGGGTGGTTCTTCCTGGGGTGCATTAGCACAGGCTTGGTAGTGGTCTCAGAAATGCAAAGGAGACCATCCCTCCACTGCTTCAACTTACAAGCTTACTGTAGGAGCCTGAATGTTGGCCATGACATGGTGAGAGCTATCATGGAAGAAAGGGCTCTTTCTTCTTTAGAGTTTTTGTTTCTGAGACTGCAATCATAGAATCATGGAATTGTCAGGGTTGGAAGGGACCTTAAAGATCATCCAGTTCCAACCCCCCTGCCATGGGCAGGGACACCTCCCACTAGAGCAGGTTGCTCACAGCCCCATCCAGCCTGGTCTTAAACACTTCCAAGGATGGGGCTTCCACCACCTCTCTGGGCAACCTGGGCCAGGGTCTCACCACCCTCATGGGGAAGAAATTCTTCCTGATGTCTAATCATCAGCTTAAAATCAAACTTGACTCATATTAGGAGAAATGGAGTAGCTCATTTGTGTATTTGCCAGTGTTTAGTTCCTAAAACAAAAATTAGAAAATAGTTTTAGTGACAGCTGCTTTCATTTCCAGGAATATACCAGGACTCTTCAACATCAAAGCTGGATTTTAATTCACTGACTTACACAGAGCAAAAGGTCAAGTAAAATGATAATGGCTGTTAAGAAGCATATGGGTCAACTGAATGCTCTGACACTTTATTTCTAGGCCACCTTAGAAACACCTTTAGAAACTCGTCGAGCTCAGCCACTTGTACCCTTTGAGCTGTGCAGAGTGGACAGTAACTACATTGTGCAGGTGAGAGCAGTCTTCAGCCCAGCAGCAGCAAAGCAACTTATGCTCCTGTTCCCCAGACGTTACAACAGTGAGCCCTAAAATGAATAGAACAGAATCATTAAGGATCATTAAGGTTGGAAACGACCTTCGAGATCATCAACTCCAACCATCTACTAAACATTCTCAAGGCCACTAACCCATGTCCTGAAGTGCCACATCTGGATGGTTTTTGAACCTCTCCAGGGATGGTGATTCCACCCCCTCCCTGGGCAGCCTGTTCCAAGGCCTCACCACTCTTCCTGGAAAAAAAAATTTCCTAATGAGGTCAGTGCCCAGAATGATCCACCTTCTATCCACTGACATTTCCTGATGGCTGGCCATGAGTCGGGACCTCCAACGCACAAGGTTTTTAATCTGATTCGGGTGAAAGTTGTCGTCATCCATAGATTCCTTGCAAACCACCATAAGTAAAAAGCAGAGGGTGAGACCATCAAAACATACTCATGAGAGCAGTAGTTCATAAATTATCTAGAAAGAAGATCCCTTGAACAAAACTGCTTTCTGCTTGCTTTTTTTCTTATAGTTGCCTCATTTTATCAACTGAGTAGGGCATCTTAGAAATGGGTCAGATCTGCTCTAAATCTGCAAGACAAGCAGTTGCTGCTTCTACACCTTCTACAGAGAAAAACTGTCAGCTCAGCAACAGAGGACTTGCTCCATATTTTACCTTGGAACATAAAAATAATTGTTACAAACAGAAGAATTACACCATAGGCATTATAAATCAGGGCCTTCCTAGTGTCTGGCTCTTAGATGAAAAATTGTTATCTTTAGAATGATACAAAAGTTGCTTAATACTTGATATTTTTGGACTCTGCAATGCAAACGTGTACGAACCACATCAGTGAGCCAGGTTTCTTTGTTGTAGATCTTTCTGAAGCTGCATTTTCTCCCTTAAGAAAATGGTAAGGCTACCCTAAGCCATAAATAAACAGTTCACCATAAAGAAAATCTGAATTACACTCCATGCTGATCTCAGTTAATGTCCCCTTCGCATCACCAAATCCCCTTAGTGGATGAACCCTGTGCATTTCACGCTGTTGAGACACCCAGACACCAGAGGTAAACCATATGCATTGCATTTATTTGCTTTAATGAAATGATTGATTTATTGGTCACAGATTCCTCAAAAGCGTTTGTTTTCATCCCCTGGGTTCTTATCAGAGGGCTCCCAACATCAGTCAAAATCACAGCTGTCAGTCAGCACGGCGCAGCGCAACTCAAAGGCTTTCCCAGTGCTCCCTATTAGCAGGGAGCCTTCCTCTACGACTGAGCATGTCCCCTGCCTGGCCCAGCTATCCCCTCGTCCTACAGTTGTTTGCTTCCTAGAATAGCTCGATTCGAGGAGGAGAGCCTTCCTAATGGAGCTCGAGTGCATTTGCGGCACAATAGGTCATTTCTGGCTCGCTTGCTTTCTTTTCAGCTCATGGGATAAAAAGGGCCACGCTTACACCATTTGCTTACATTGGTAGGTAAAGAAAACCTTAAATGTCACATGAGTCACTTGCACTCAATTAATTTCTGCTTGTGTTATTTATTCATGTTTAAGATATGACTTTTATTCTATACGTGACCTTCAGCAATGGAGCTGATAACAAGAACATTACTTTGGAAAAGTGAAAGGTTAAACATTAACCAGAAAAATAGTTCTAAGACAAACATTTTGAATGTTTTTCTCCTTCATATTTGGAAGTAGCTTCCCCTCTTACCACCCTCCCTCCCCCCGTATTGCTGTTGTGCTGATACTGGTAGATGCAGTAAGCACTTGTAACACCACGATGGACTCCTCTCTGCTTACTACAGATCAGCTGGCTCTTTCAACTGGGTGCAAGCTCTTGCCTCATTAGCTTTTCATTAACAAGTTCTGGTCTTTCTCACCTCCTGAGAGGTGAACCTGAGAGAAGAGCCCTCATCACCATGCTTTGAGACAGGGGCTCGGCTTGGTGCTTCCTTTTACTCCTTGTAGCACACAGGGAGTAAAGAAAGAAGAAAAAAAAAAGTGAACTGGGGAAAGGGGTGAAGGACTGTCTGAGCTTTAGAAACACAGTATGAGTCTGAAGCACTGATTTTAGCAGATGGCTTTTTCCTCCATGAATTCCACTTCACTGAGGGATAACCACTGTCCCCAAGAATTTAAAGTTTATTCTACAGTGTGGGTCAACTGGGGGGGTCGGGGGGTGTTGTGCAGCTTTGGTGGTTACAAAGTCTTCCTATCAGTTAAGAAAGAACTGAGAAACAATAAAAAAATAGTCTCTGTCTTCAAAGCTGAGTGCCTATTTTACCTGTGTATTGATTTATCTTTTTTTTTAATGTGGCAACATGTTTGTTGAGCTCAAACTGTACGCTGAAAGTACTTCAGCTTTTGTTCTTTAAGTCTCCAATCTCAGTCACAACAACACCACTTGTTAAAAAAAATCTGTAAATCAATGATGTTACTTCTGCTCTCACCCATTTTTGGAAGCCCAGACCATGGGACATATGTATATTTTATTCAGTAAACCAGCATAATTGCCTGTTGTTTGGTTAATTTGAGTAGCAAAAATAAACCACCAAAAAATAAAGATGGATGAAACAGCCAAGATAAAACCAAAGCCAAACGAACATCAACAACAACAAACTAGGTGGCTGGAAAAGGGAAACTCCTGCTCTGGGAGTCATTCTGGGTGGTCGAGGCTCCATCTCAGCCCACAGCAGGATGGGGGTCCTGAGGCACAGGGCTGCTGGACCACAGGACAGTGGAGACAACAACCGTCTCCCCTTCCTGCTGCCTCCCCTCTGCCCTTCCTGCACAACTGGCAGCCCCCTGTGTCTCGGGGTTCAGTCTGCCCTTCCCAACACAGACATTGCTCTGCTGGCAACATCGTGATCTACTCAGAAAAATAAAAAAAAGGAAAAAGATAAATCAGTAAAAACTGTAACAAACCCGGAGACAATCCCAGCACCTTTACTGAGCTTTAACACCATGGGCTGATAAACCCCTGCTGCTCGTCTGTATATCTCACTCTCTGTTCTGTCTCTCAGGACTTGCAAACTAAGTGATGTCTTGCACCAAAGAATGACACCAGGTTAGACTCTGCTATATGAACAGGCATTTCCTTTCACCACTTCTTATTTTGCCATTCAGTATTTTATTAAATGTCCTCTTGTCTTTTGCCATGGAACAAGGTGAACAGAAACCTCCTGGTCTTATTCCTTGGGATCATTTATTATTTCATGTGATTTCCTCCCCTTATTTATGTGTCCCACAGGGAAATCTGGGCCGGGATAACAGACTGCTCCACTGGTGTTGCTGAGGCAGCCAGTGCCAGAGGGTACCAGAAGCCTCCCATCATAATTTCTTTGCAGAAAATTTGCAGTCAGGGTCACAGACCCATAAGGCAGGCTTAGCTTAAGGCAACCGCGGCCTGAGCCTACCACAGTGTGCCTTCTCCCAGCCCTCCCGGTCTGGCCCATGTCCTCCCCCCTCTCTCATCCCCCTTGCTCAGCTCTCCACAGAGCCCTCCTTCCCCAGACAGACAATTCCTTCCTGTCGCCTCCCTGGGATGGACTTCTTCATTTTTCCTTAGCCAGCTCCTCTGGACAGACTCTTGGTTTCTCACTGACTTGTTGTGCTGTTGAGTTTTCTTGGCCTGGGTCCCAGGGTTCCAGCCTTAATCCATCCTTCAAAGAGATTTGGATAAGTCTGGATAAGCTTCCAAGCCTCTGGATGCTTATTCAAAGTGCAAGGCTGGGGGAAAGAGGGAGCATCCCTGAAGGAAGCCAGAGGCCAGCTACGTTCAGTCAAACAACCTTCTTTTTTTCTGAATCAGAGATAGTTCCCCAAATCCCTCAGCACAGTTCCCCAAATCCCTCAGCACCTGTGTGTCAAAATCTGCATTTACATTAGTAAAAGAAGGAAAATCCTGGCCAGTGTATCCTGAGGCAACATGCCTGGACATTTAGACATACGGATGGGCCAGCATCTTGTCAGGCTGTCTGTTGCAGAATTAAAAACTGGGATTCCTTTTTTCAGGAGAGCTTGGATATGTTTATACACCACTGGGTATTTTAGGGATGACTCATTACAGAAGTCCTATTTGAAAGCAAAAAAGATTGCAGTTTTGAAATAAAAATGCACTGAAAAGGTGTGAACACAGCAACAGACCACAAAAAAATGTGAGGTTGGATTCTCCAGACCACAGGAGTCCTGCTGGGTGGCAGCTTGGGTTGGAGTCTGCCTTGGCCAGACTGGGAGCACAGGAAGGGTGACAGAGCTGTAGGAGGTGAGCCCAGAAGGAAATCTCTTCTGTGCCATCTGTCGTCCTCCTTGCTTCTGACATTATGGATGGAATGAGAAAGCACCCTTTGGAGCTATTTCTGCACATGTGACACCCATCTGCAATGTGACATCCATCTATAGGAAGGGCAGGAAGGATGATCCAGGGAACTACAGGCCTGTCAGCCTGACCTCGGTCCCAGGAAAGATTATGGAACAGTTCATTTTGAGGGTGATCACACAGCAAGTGCAGGACAATGGGGGGATCAGGCCCAGCCAACATGGGTTCATGAAGGGCAAGTCCTGTCTAACCAACCTGATCTCCTTCTATGACCAGGTGACCCGCCTAGTGGATGAGGGCAAGGCGGTGGATGTTGTCTGCCTGGACTTCAGGAAGGCATTTGACACCGTTTCCCACAGCATCCTGCTGGAGAAGCTGGCAGGTCATGGCATAGACAGGAGGACTCTCCGCTGGGTTAGAAACTGGCTGGATGGCCGAGCCCAGAGGGTGCTGGTGAGCGGAGTCAAATCCAGTTGGCAACCAGTCACAAGCGGTGTCCCTCAGGGCTCAGTTTTGGGACCCGTCTTGTTTAATATATTCATCAATGACCTGGATGAGGGAATTGAATGTACCCTCAGTAAATTTGCAGATGACACAAAATTAAGCACAAATGTCGATCTGCTTGAGGGTAGGAAGGCTCTGCAGCGGGATCTGGACAGGCTGGAGAGATGGGCTGAGCTCAACTGTATGGAGTTTAACAAAGCCAAGTGCCGGGTCATGCACTTCGGTCACAACAACCCCCAGCAACGCTCCAGGCTTGGGAGGAGTGGCTGGAGAGCTGCCTGGCAGAAAAGGACCTGGGGGTGTTGGTCAATAGCCGGCTGAACATGAGCCAGCAGTGTGCCCAGGGGGCCAAGAAGGCCAATGGCATCCTGGCCTGGATCAGGAACGGTGTGACCAGTAGGAGTAAGGAGGTGATCGTACCCCTGTACTCGGCACTTGTGAGACCGCACCTTGAGCACTGTGTCCAGTTTTGGTCACCACAGCACAGGAGGGACATCGAGGGGCTGGGGCGAGTGCAGAGGAGGGCAACAAAGCTGGTGAAAGGGCTGGAAAGCATGGCCTGTGAGGAGCGGCTGAGGGAACTGGGTTTGTTTAGTCTGGAGAAGAGGAGGCTGAGAGGAGACCTTATTGCCCTCTACAGCTACCTAAAAGGAGGTTGTAGAGAGGCTGGTGTTGGTCTCTTCTATCAAATTAGTAATGATAGGACGAGGGGAAATGGACTCAAGTTGCGTCACGGGAGGTTTAGGTTAGATATTAGGAGGAAATTCTTCACTGAGAGGGTGGTTAGGCACTGGAACAGGCTGCCCAGGGAGGTGGTGGAGTCACCATCCCTGGAGGTGTTTAAAGAACGATTAGATGTGGAGCTTGAGGATATGGTGTAGTGGTTAGAGAAATGCTAGGACAAAGGTTGGACTTGATGACCCTGGAAGTCCTTTCCAACCATAATGATTCTATGATTCTATGTTTTCACTGGTTCTGGTCCTGGTTTGAAGTCACTGGCACCTGCCATCAAACTGGGCATTTTCACAACACTTCAGCTATACCCAGATTAGAAGCAGATTTCAGCCCCTCTGGAAGCAAAAGCAGCATTTGCTGGAACCACAATCACTCCAGTGCTGCCCATTAGCCCCTCAGGATTCAAGATATGTTCATTCATAGCTCAGTTTCCTGCTCCAAACATGTTCACTTTGGGAAAAATAATCTTTATTTTCCATCCAAATGAAGCCCAGTTGTATCCTGTCCACCAAAAGAACAATCTGGCTTAAAACATCTTTAAGAAAACCACTAAAATCTGCTGTCAGTAAATCTCTGTCTATGCTATAAATGCTTTAAGTCAGGAAGCAGTGGGTGTGCTCAAAACAACACATAAAGATAAAGATTTCTAGTGCCAGGAACGTGAACATATTTTGGAAGAAAACACAGGGGGCATCCTGTGTGGGAAGGGATCAAAACACCCGTCAGCCTGTGCAGCCTGCCAGTGCCACAGCACACTCCTGCTGCCTGGCTGGGGAAGCCACAGCTTCAGATGGAGAGCAGGAGGCACAGCAGAGTCCTGTCCTTGCCACACGTGCAGAACGAATGGCTGCTGCTAGTATTTGTTGCTTTGTGGTGTGTATTCCTCTGCCCTCTAGGAGCTGAAGGAAGGCATCCAAAGACAGACCCCAACCCCTCGCTTTCACAGAGAGCTTTTGCTGAACAGTTCCAGGGAGCTGGAGAGGGTTTGGCCATCTGGCCATGTTGCACTCCTGGACTCCCATGGGGACCTACTCTCGTCCCTTCCTGAGCAGAAGGGATGTTGTCACAACCAAACGCTTACACGTTGGTCACGCTTTGACCCTACAATAACATGGAAGCCTTCAAGGAAAAGGTCATCTATCAGTCCCCTGGGCTGACTGTGTGTCCCTAGAAAAGCCACTGTAACATGTGATGCTGGAATAATTCCACTAAGGCCAAGGATACTTGGAGACTCCCTTTTTACAAGGAGCCCCATGGAAAAGACAATGTGTACAAGTTACTCCTGGGGAGATTCTGACTGGACTGCAGAAGAAATTTTTTCACCATGGGGATAATTAGACATTGGAATCATCTCCCAGGGGAAGTGGTGGATTCCCCTTCACTGGGCAGTTTTAAGACTCAGCTCGACAGGGTCCCTTCCAACCTGGTATTCTATGATTCTGTATTTCTATCTCTTGCCCAGCACGTGTGAGGTAGAAAGGAAGAGAGGTCATTGCTCTCTGCTAAATGTATACCTGGTTTTCAACCTACTTTGACTTGTTGGTAGTTTTTCTCTTACTGAGAATGCAAAATAAAACAAAAATTAATTGGAAGTAAACGCTGGCTTTGTTACTGGAGCACTCTTCTCCAGGAGATAGCATCTTTTGCATCTCAGGGCATTGCACTCATAGGAAAGAAACTGATTCCTCTGACCAGTTCCCTACTTAAAAGGCAGAATTTTTTTGCAGCCATGAAGATACACAAGGTAGTAAGTTACAGAATCATAGAATCATCAGGGTTGGAAGGGACCTTAAAGCTCACCCAGTTCCATCCCCCCTGCCATGGGCAGGGACACCTCCCACTAGAGCAGGGTGCTCACAGCCCCAGCCAGCCTGGTCTTAAACACTTCCAAGGATGGGGCTCTCACCACCTCTCTGGGATTATCAATAAATACAGAAGGACTGGGTGTCAGGAAGGCAGGACAACCCCTTTTCACTTGTGCCCTGTGATAGGATGAGGGGCAATGGATTCAAGCTCAAGCACAGGAAGTTCCACCTCAACATGAGGAAGAACTTCTTGACTGTAAGAGTTGTAGAGCATTGGAAAAGACTCTCCAGAGAGGTTCTGGAGTCTCCTTCTACGGAGACTTTCCAGACCTGTCTGGATGCAATTCTGTGCTCTAGTTTTGTCCTGCTCTGGCAGGGGCGTTGGACTCACTGATCTTCTGAGGTCCCTTCTGTGATTCTACAGGGTATTTTGCCTCAGAATGGTAGGTACATCACCTGCATCTTTTACTAACAATGCTACTTACACAGATGCTTTCATCCCAGCAGACACCAAAGCTACTCATACAGTATAGTGCTAGCAACCTGACTTCCACTGTCCATATATTTGGTTTACTGTTAGCCTTCCTCAGACAACTTTTATTCTCTGTCTTCATAGTTCTTTTGGGATGGAAGCAGAAGGCACGTAGAGGGCTCAGCTCTCCTATCACTGCTTGCTAGGAGGGAAAGACAATGGCAGAGGGTCACAACGAGGGTATTGCGTTAGCTTGGAGAGTCTGTGCCCCACACCGTGCTGTTGGGAGGTCGTCTCTGGTGTCAGGAGGGCTGGGGTGGCAGACTGGGGGAGACAGCACCTCCTCTTGCTCTGGGGAAATGGGGGTCCCAGCAATGTCCCCAGGTTGCACCTTTGAATGCAGTCCATACAGACAGCAAAGCCATGACCACACACAGTCTCTGCCTTTCAAAAAGTGGACAGGAATGGTGGTACTGATGGGAAGCCACTGGAAATCTTTTCCACAGTAAATCTGGGGGTTTTAAAATAAATTATCAGAATAATCATGGGTTTGTGACCTTTGTACATGCTTGTTTCCTCTAACATAGGTTATAAAGGCTTTGGGCAAGACCCCTCTGTGCTTGCCCTTGCCTGTTCCATAACCAGACATGGCTCTGAAGCCAACTGCATAAAACCTTCATGGATTCAGAAAGGTCTGGTCCTAGAGCATTGTGCTGTACCCAGCATCTCCAGGGGATAACCGTCAAGCAAAAAAAGCCCTTTAGGGCACAGCTCCTCTTCTGGCCTCCAGAAAGATACCCATTCCTTACTGAACTGCAATTACTTTCCCAAAGCCAGAGAAAATAACTTGTGCATTTAGGTTAGTTAGGAGGCAAGTATCCATGGATGCAGCCTAAATGACCCAGCATAGCTCTAGTGGGCACAGCGATGGTAGGGGTCTGCTGGCAGGTGTCCAGAGTGAGTAACAAATGCAAAAGAGTAGAGCTCATGAAAGGAAGGACAAGCAGTATGTTCAGACGCAGAAGTTGGCCCAAGTCTGTCTTTTCCCAAAGACAGAGAGCAAAGTGCTGTCCCCCGGAGCCTTCTAACGCTGAAGCTTACAATAATAATGAAATCTCCATGGCCCCAAATGTGCCTCCCACACACATCTCGGGTAGGGACTTACCACACAAGGAGTCCTGTTGAAATTAATGGGCTGTGTGTGTGGATTACAAGATGCTCTTTAGAATAACCGAGGGTGACCTCGCAGACATTTTCCCACTGTTGCTCCCACTGTCCATTCAGTATACCTGAAGTTTGACTGTGCCTCTCTGTGAAGGAAGTGAAACACAGGGAGGGAGGAAGAGAGAAGGAAATGTGTTTATGGGGGGAATCATGGTGTAATGGCTGAAGTATAAGCCTGGAAAACCTGGTCTCCAGTCTTGGCTCTCCTACTGACTCCTTTTGTTACCTGGATGCAGTTGTCCCATCTCAGCTCCAGCCATCTGGGAAAGTGAGAACGAGTCCCACGTGACTTCGTGTCACAACATGCACCGTCCCAGCGACATGGGGCTGAAGAGGGTCCCCCAGGACCCCACTGCACCTGCATCCCTCTGGGAGGGTCACAGAATCACGGAATCACAGCATGGTAGGGGCTGGAAGGGACCTCTGGAGAGCATCGAGTCCAACCCCCCTGCCCCAGCAGGGTCACCCAGAGCAGGTCCCACAGGAACAGAGCCAGGGGGGTTTGGAATGTCTCCAAAGAAGGAGACTCCACAGCCTCTCTGGGCAGCCCATTCCAGTGCTGTTACCCTCACCGTGAAGAAGTTTTTTTTCTCATATTTATGTGGGTCCAGCCCCTGAAGGCGACAGAGGACCGGTGGCAGCCTTTTCCTGTTTGCTTTATTCCAGGGGGTTATTTCTGGGCTGGAGGGAGGCTGCAGCGTGATGTCACTGTGTAAACAGGGAGGTGAGTGTCGTCAGGGCTCAGGGGGTGGAGATGAAGGCACGTCTGGCTCCCCGGAGGGGAAAAAAATAATCAGCGCAGATAAAGAAACGCGAGGGAAGTGGCAGCGGAGCCACGGCGGAGGTGGCGGGGGGAGCAGGGGACAAAGGCTGCCGACCCCAAGCAAACTGCTTGGGAAAGCAGCGCCCGGCCCGCCGTTAATGCCCCGATTAGAACCGCATTAGTCGGTAGGTGTCGGGGACAGGCAGCTGTTTCCAAGGAAGCCCTGGCTCCAGCGGGTCCTGCCTCGGCTGGAGGTAAATGTCAGCGAGGCGCGGAGCCTGCCGACGCTCGTCCTCCTCCTGACAGGCCCTGGCCAATGTCCTGCTGCTGAGGGTCGTGGTAATTTACGTCCCTTCTGTGTACATTAACTTATCTAGAGCAGAGCCGGCGGGGCTCTCCCAGCCAGGCTGTCTCCGCAGGCTGGGAGACTCTTCCCGCCCGGCAGAGCCAGAGCGGGGCCCGGCTGCACAACCCGCCAACTTCCCGCGCCGGCCCAACGACGGGCAGCGCCATTCCCGGCCCCTCCATTCCCAGCCCCACCATTCCCAGCCCCGCCATTCCCGGCCCCACCATTCCCAGCCCCGCCATTCCAGCCCCACCATTCCAGCCCCGCCATTCCCAGCCCCGCCATTCCCAGCCCCGCCATTCCCGGCCCTGCCATTCCAGCCCCACCATTCCCAGCCCCGCCATTCCAGCCCCACCATTCCCAGCCCCGCCATTCCCAGCCCTGCCATTCCTGGCCCCGCCATTCCTAGCCCCGCCAGTTTTAAGCCCAGGCTGGCTGGGGCTGTGAGCAACCTGCTCTAGTGGGAGGTGTCCCTGCCCATGGCAGGGGGGTTGGCACTGGGTGAGCTTTAAGGTCCCTTCCAACCCCTGACAATTCTTTGATTCTAAGGAGGTTTCCTGATTTCGGAACTTTGGGGGCCATTTCATTCAGACCCTCTTTTAATGTGATGATCCCCTTGTGAGTCACCGAGTCCTTACTGGAGATCAGAAAAGATGAAGCAAACTCTGCGCACCGTACTCCTTTCCAAATTACTGCTACACCGTACTTGCCTTCCACTAAGTTAGGCAAGGCTGCCAGTTACCATTACGAAGCCCACAAAACCATCAACAGCACAAAGCAGCAGTGGCAAAGACCATATGGTCCAGCAGCCTGAACCCAGGCCAGTTCACCCAGAAAGAGTCAAAATGCCAACCTAATTACTTTTATTGGGAAAGATGGGAATAAGCAGTTGGTATTTGCTCACTCGCACGGTCTTTCAAGATTTTCTGCATGACCCCCCTCAAGTGTCTGGCTTTGATATTTGCAAAGAGCTGCTGTTGGATCAGGTTGTATCACACAGCCAACTACAAAGTCTCAAGACTGTCACAGGAATGCTAGGAACCACAAATTACCTTTCTTCTTCACAAAGGTTGGCAACTGTGTCTTCCTAGTAGCTATTGTCCTGATCCCTCCTGTATGCTTTCCATGTGCATCTCAGCCTCCTAAGGCCTGGTGTAGCTAGTAGGTGTGATTCTGACTGTGAGGAAAATAACGGGTAATTTTGTTATGCTACCAAAGAATTAAGCTACTCAAAATAAAATAAAATTTAAAAAAAACCCCAACAGATGCGGTTTACGGCTACAGGCTGTATATCCCTGGTCTTGTTCTCCCTGAGAAGCTGCAGGTCACCCTTTACTAACTTGAAGCTGTGACAAGAGGAACAACTCCAAATCAAAGAACAGGACTCAGAGGAGTAACTGTGAAACACAAGACTGGTATTTCCTGCTGAACAAATGCCATGGAGCACAGACTGGGGAGGGAGAGAGAGCCCAGCACACACTCGCTCTGAGCGCAGCGCGGGCCTTGCAAGTTAACGTCAGACTCTGTGTTTCCGCCCTCGCCACACAAACAAGTCTCTAATTCAAGACCCCATGCCCTCCACTGAGAGAAGATGCAGACAGGAGCAGGGTACAAGGGAAATCTGTGTCCTTTGGCAAGACAGGAGAGCAACAGCAGAGCCGCCTGCTCTGCCCGCAGCCTGCAGCAGCGGTTCTGATACACCTCAGGTGCTGCTCCACAGAGAGCTTGCATGGGCTCTTTCTGGTGCCATCACAGGCATCCTGAGCACGGAATTCAGTGCTGTCATGTCGTGTGCTTACCTTGCAGATAAGACAAGCGACTGTGCCTCTTTGCATGTGGGAAAGGAACGTCTCATGCTGGTCTGTTCTTGCAAGATTAGCTTTTGGTGGTCTAAGCTGCCTGCCGATGAAGTATGTGGACCGTGTAGCCAGGGCCAGTGCCACTTGTCTGGTCATTAATACAAAATTTAGAGAACATATTCACACATCTCTTCCTGGTGTTCAGGGCCAGTCTGTTGGCCTCAGGACATCCCACCAGTGAGCCCTCATCCTTTATAACCACAGCTGGGCCCCAACAGTGGCTTCCAGCTAGCAGGATGGCAACAAATGTCATATATAAGAGAATGCAGATTTAATTTCAGAGCTAATGTCTATGACTGTCTGCACTTGAAGGTCATCTTTACGCACCGAGAAGTTCCTGGGACATATTTTCAAGCCCTTTTGCATCCTCTGACTGGAAATACCAATTTAATTTTAAAGGAGACTCCACCCTTGTTGGCAGACAGCGAAAAGGTGACTAGTGGCTTAGCTGGTGCCTAAGATCCACTGACATTTTAGGCATCCTGCTGTCAAGGAGGACCTGTAGCCCAAAGTTAGGTGCCTACAGCACCTGTATGAGATGTGTAGAGAGTTAAGCACCTCAGTTGTGGAGCTACCTCAGCTAGACAGGAAAAGTGCTCAGGAAAGGACTTCAGCATAATCTGTACGTGTTAAAGACCTAGAGACTTTAAGCCATGGTTGCAGGGAAGATCATCTGAATGATGAGACACATTTCCTGAAGACAGTCCTTTTTTAGAAAGTGTGGCAGTGAAAACAGCAGGACAACCATTTTTGGAGCCTTCTCTGAATATTTAGGCATTTTTATATTGAGTATTTCTTGTATTAAGCACTACACCCTGGTTTTGCTCCTTTAGACCAGCTCCATAAACACTGGGCAGATACCACCTTTCACTCCTCACCTCTATACTGTGAAAATAGCTCAATTTTTGTCCTGATTTAGGTCCCTCACTGGTTATACAAACAAAAAGGAATATCAAAAAATGTTCACCAAAAGATTCTTCATTAAATATCAAACAAAAGTTTCTCACGTTTCAATTTCTTCATCTCCTGGCAATATTGTCTTTATAATATCCTGTCTTTTCTCTCCTGGCAATACTTTTGTTCCACCTCCTATGATGCTTTGGTCTCAGTCTTGCTGGATCGAACAAGTAACTCATGCTGAGGGAAGAATTCCTTTGGCTATTCCTGGAAAAGCTGCATTACCCCTCAGCTTCTACATTGATAATAAATACAGTTAGTATAGATGAATAAATTAGGATGGCATCCATCCATCCATCCATCCATCTTTGATCTTCCTAGTTATAAGTGTACCTTCCTAGGTATAAGTGTGAAGAAATCTGAATTAGAGA
Source organism: Todiramphus chloris collaris (assembly GCA_025345505.1). NCBI lineage: Eukaryota > Metazoa > Chordata > Aves > Coraciiformes > Alcedinidae > Todiramphus > Todiramphus chloris. The sequence continues at coordinate 1,035,744 of JANVCC010000261.1, forward strand.
ACTACATAGTGACTTTGCATAGCCCCACATCCCTAACTGACTGTACTTCTTCACAGAGCTCTCCCTCTAAGCGCTGTATTTTCATTTGCAGTGTGTGGTAGCACCCGAGCACCTGTCCTAGGCACTCAGATTTCAGATAGGTACCTGTGTAGGAGAAAAAACACTAGTCAAAAATGTCACTCTTTTTTTTCTTAGGCTTTTTTTCCCCCTGTAACTTGATGGAATTCCTGTGGGGGGAAAAAAACCCAACAACAACAACAATAAAAAAAAGAACAAACACCACAAAAACCAATCAACCAGCCAAATGAACAAAAAACAACCCCAACCAAACAAAACCACAACAACACCACCACAACAACAACAAACACAAACAGCAATGAAAAAGCTGGATGATAGCAGGAAGACTTCTATTCTCCAGAACAACTTCATCTTTAGTGACGAACCTAAGGCTTGATCTGGTATTTCTGAAGGTCACTGTGCTGCAGACTCTGTTGTTTTCCCCATTCTGACTGAAAACCCACTGATGTCTTACAAATTCAGGCTTTGCTTATTGATTTTCATTTTAAATACAGCTCAGTGAACAAACACAACGAGGTGAAACCTCCTCAAGCCTTTCAGCATTTAGTTCTAATGTTGATAACACAAGAGACTGGGATTTTCTGTGGAAAACTTGAATGTTTTTTTTCATGGGAAGGCCTCTTATTGTCAGTGTTGAGGACAACACAGACACTTGACTCACAAAGCACATCCTTTCCTTCAAGGATTTCCATTTGCCTCGGTACGTTACTGTATTTAAATCTGGCTTTATGGGTTTTACAGATGGGCAGGAACAGAGGGTGGAGGGTGATGGTCATCCAGAGCCAGAACAGAAATAGAAGGAAATTATCAGCTTGGAGCCCAAGCAGACATGGATACATGTTTCTGGAAACTATAGAGTGCATCAAAGAACAGATTTAATCACATGCAACTGAATTTGAACAAGTGTCCCTTGGGTATTCCTCTCCTGAAATTCCAAAATAGCTCTTTGTTTTCTCACTGAACATCACGCAGCCCTTCTGCCAGTCTTTCTTAATCCAAAAATCATTGCCAAATAACAGGCACAACATTATGCATAGGGCATAAATTTACAATGCCTTGATGCAAATAATTATTAAGAGAGCAGCAGAAAAGAGCTAACACAGAATCAGAGAATCATTAAGTTTGGAAACGACCTTCGAGATCATCAACTCCAACCATCTACTAAACATTATCATGGCCACTAACCCATGTCCTGAAGTGCCACATCTGGATGGTTTTTGAACCCCTGCAGGGATGGTGATTCCACCCCCTCCCTGGGCAGCCTCTTCCAAGGCCTCACCGCTCTCTCAGTAAAAAAACCAAAACATTTCCTAATATTCAACCTAAACCTGCCCTGGAGCAACTTAAGCCCATTGCTTCTTGTCCTATCACTAGTTACCTGGGAGAAGAGACCAATACCCACCTCACTCCAACCTCCCTCCAGGTGGCTGTAGAGAGCAAAAGGATCTCCCCTCAGCCTCCTCTACGAAGCTGTTAATGAAGCTGGTGGGGGGTCTGGAGAAAATGTCTTATGAAGAGGGGCTGAGGGACCTGGGGTTGTTTAGACTGGAGAAGAGGCTGCCCAAGGAGGGGGTGGAATCACCATTCCTGGAGGAGTTCAAAAGACGTCCAGATGTGGCACTTCAGGACATGGGTTAGTGGCCATGATTTTTAGTAGATGGTTGGACTTGACAATCTTGAAGGTTGTTTTCAGCCTTAATGATGCTGTGATTCTGTGATAATCTCCAGTTAGACTCTGATTTCAGTCCTTATGGCCATGCCGCCCAGAATCATGTGATTATATGACAACCCCAACTTTTCCATCTTCATGTTTGCCCATTTTCATCTTGAAAATGATGTGCCTGTAGGTCACTATATCGGGATGCAGGAAAACAGGCTCATTCTAATGATACTTGAAAGTCTTTTGGCATTTAAGAGAATGTCACAGTTTGAGTTTAGAAACACCATGGTACCTAGCTCCATTTCCTGTTAAATCGTGGGTGTCCATGAAAGTTCATCTCCATGTGTTTAGAGGCAGCTGCAAGGGAATAAACTGAACAACCCACATATTCCCTTCCCATCCCATCTATGATGCTGGGAATCATGACTATCCCTTTATCAAGTCACACATAGGATGAGATACTGGAAGACAGATTCTCACCCTTTGATTCCTTGTTTTAATTTTACTAGAAAAGACCCTTATCTTCGTCAAGCAAGAGCAGGAGGAGTTCTTCCATCGGCACCCACACAGCAGAGATGTCTTTAGCTCTGACAGGGTCTTGTCAGCTTTCTCCACCATTCAATCTTACCCAGATGTATTTGAGTAGAGTTGTTGATTTTGTGCACAGTACCAGCTGAAATTTGAAACTTTCCAAAACTCATACAAAGAAAAGAACATTTCTGCCTGAAATACTTTCATGGCGAGTTTCACAAGCCCTTCCAATCACATTTGCAGTTGAAACATTGGCAGTTGGGCTTTGTTGTTTTCTCTCTCCCTTTCTTCTAGTGACATTGCCAAGCTGTGTTCTAATCTGGTGGGCATTGGGGAAACGAAACAAAAAATAATTGAAGGGCTTCTGGTAAACTTGAATTTCTCTGAGGCAAGGACTTGTGCTGTGAAGCAGTCAGAAATCCAAGAGCTCTCTCCCAGTGCGTGCACTTTGCCATCGAGGGGGCTATGTCACTTCTTTGAAGCAGGCTCTATTTTGATGGGCAAAACACCAGAGGATGACATAAACCTCTAAGGATGATTACTTGGGTCCTATGTCAGGCTTATTATCCAAAAAATGCCTTGAAAATCTTCAGAGCTGCTGCTCTTTCGTCTGTCAGCAATGAAAACAAGGGAGATGTTACTGGTCACAGAGCAACTGAATCAAAGGACAGGCATTGTGCTAGGAAAAAGTTCTCTGTTTTCTTGTCCTCAGTACAAGTAGTCCTTTTTCTTTTCTTTTCTTTCTTTTCTTTTTTCTTTTCTTTTCTTTTCTTTTCTTTTCTTTTCTTTTCTTTTCTTTTCTTTTCTTTTCTTTTCTTTTCTTTTCTTTTCTTTTCTTTTCTTTTCTTTTCT
>JANVCC010000261.1:1038964-1049414 GCA_025345505.1 Todiramphus chloris collaris
GGCACTGCGAGTTCAGTGCGCTCCCCAGATCCTTATGGCTGTCACCCACAGGGAGCTGGCCAGGCTTCTGGGTGGGCTTTCTAACTGCTAAACACAGTCAGGAATGGCAGTCATGCTCTGTGCTTCCCCCCAGCACCTCAGGCAGCTGGATCCATGCAGGCACAGAAGTCAGCTAAAGTCTGCAGTAGCCCTATGCACAAGCCCTGTTGCAGGGGTCTGAGGATTTTGACAGTCACATAATGACTCTCTTGGTGCTCTTGCCATTTTGATAATGGCAACAAGAAAAAAAAAAGAAACTGAAACATGTATGAGAATCATGTGTCATAAACTTCTAATCTTAATCTCTGTTTTTTCACCCACTAAGTCCTTGATTCCCCATAATACCCTCCTACACCCACCCACCGTTCCTGTTCCCAGCACAAAACCCCCAAATTCCCAGCAGTCCTGTGGCAAAGTACCAAGATCAAACTAATAATCTGAGAATTTTTCCACTTTCCCCAAATTATTCACAGTGTGACAATTGCCGTATATAAGAAAACAAAGTTATGCTAAAATGCTTGGGCTATGGTTTATTTACCCTATTTGATTCTGTACGCACTCCAAAATTACATTTGTCATGGGACCATCTGAGCTTCTTGCAATGATGCGTTAAGAAATGTCTCCGTCCTCCAGCAGCAGAAAGTGTGCAGGGGAAGCTAATCTAGAATTAGACCCAAATGCAGCACAACACAGAAAGTCTTACCAGTACCAACTGTAGAGAGCAGTAAGCTCCACTCTTGGAGTGGTCATTTTATTTCCTGCCTCTGGTCAAGACCTGAGAAGTCCTTGCATTCTATGCAGTTTTCCCTTTCTTACCAAGGGTCCTGTTAGAGTAGAGGACCTTTGACCACACCTTCTATCCCAGAAGCTTAAATGCAAACATTTTAGATTCTCTGTCTAGTCCAGGAGAACACAGAGATAGTTAACAAGACCATAAAGTTGATTCAGATCCTGATGGGAGGGCATTCAAAGGAGCAGAGGATAAATATGACAACTCTGGAATAGCCTCGGCCGTTGAAAAAACACAGGATCGCTTTCTGCACACATTGATTCTCTGAAGGCTTTCTACATACTGCAGTGCTGTAAGCCTGGCCAGGAAATGGCACAGGCATGAATAACTGGAGCCAGACCGACGACTGTCAGAGTGGGAGAAAATATCTTTACCAGCTCCAGATAGAAGTAGGCATTACTCTTGCTAAACCACTTCAATAACCATAAATCCAAGAATAAAAAAGGAAATTAAGGACTTGATACATTACTGAGGATAGCTTTGAGGAGCATCATGTGCCATGGAGAAAAAGTCAGAAAAGTTAGGGCATAGCACAACTTCCAGAGCATGCAAAAGAATAATGAGACATTCTTCTGCAAGTGTATTGATCCAAACTGTTTTCTTTATTTGTCTTCACTAAAACAATCATCTATGATCAAGTGTTGAATGTAGTTAACACTGCTGGCAAAAAGCTCATTGGTCAAAATCTTACTCCGTTAGTCAGAGGTAACTTAGAAAGCGGCAGATTGTCACCTGCTATGAAGCCAGATGTTGTCCAAGGGATTACACCTGATAAATTCACTGCAACAAGTATGGAGTCAATTGCAGTGATCTGAAAACTTCGGACAGAAGGAAGAAGTTGTAGAGTATCAGAAAAGAGAAAATATAGTACTTTTTCTTTTTTTATAAGAAGCCCATGAGCCACAGTCTGTCTTCTTTATTTTTATTACCAGAAAAATAATAGAACAAAATACTATAGCCAGAGCATCAGATGACTATCAAACTACATGGGAGGCAACAGCCACAGAGGGACATGGCTTTGTCAAACACTAGCTCTGTTAAGCCCAACTTAATTTTCCTCTCCAGAGGGATACGGGGCTGCATGAGTTGCTGTCACATATCCAGATGCTAGCAAGGCTTTGGACACCGCCTTGCCTGACAGTTTCCTAAGAAAAGGATAATAAAAGCATGAGCTACTCAAAACTACTGTCAGGTGCTCAGCCGCATGGAAAACTATACTCAGAAAGTAGCTGGAAATAGGTGATTGCCAGACTGGAAAGTTTCTTTGACTGCAGTTCCACGAGGGTCCATCCTGGGCCAACATCTTTCTTAAAAACTTGGAAAATGCCAGAAGGGATTTCGCACTTCTTGGGAGAGGCTGGTGACATTTTGGGAGGCTAGGTTAGAATTCAAAATATCTTTACACGTTGAAGAACCGATATTAAAAATAATACTATCAGTAAGGACTAGAGTGAAGTACTACAGCTAGAAAGATTCTCAGCTGTCAAATGCAAGTGGGGGGAAGACCTTTAGAGACAAGTGTTCTTCCAAAAATGAAGGAGAGAATCTGGGGGACCACACGTAGGGGGTGAGTGAATTTTATAATACTAATGCAAAAAAAAAAAAAGAATCCTCAAAATTACAGGGATTTTTAAAAGACAACATTTTATTTAAGACTGGAAGAAATCCCTCCACTCTGTTCAGCACCTGGAAGGCACCTGCCAAAGAACTGTTCCCATATCAGAGATTTCATAAAAGACATGGACTAACTGAGGAAAGTCAAGAAAAACCAGAGGTTTAGACAACACGACTTGTAGAGAAAGAATGAAAAAAAAACCCCACCAAAACCCAGGGTTATTTAGTCCAGAAGTGAGACATAATCATACCTTTCAAACATATAAAATGTAGCTGCAAAGAAAAGAGTAAAAAAGAAAGGAATTTTTGTCCATTGAAGATAGAACAAGAAAGAGTGAGCTGAAATTGCAGTGTGGAATATTTCTTTCAAACATGAAATGAAAATTTTCTAGTGGCAAGGGCAGTCAAACAGCGGCACAGATTACTGAAGCTACTGGGAACTCCTGATGGTCAAGAATAATTTGGGTGTTCCTCTCTTGCAGGCAAATCGCAAAGTTGCCCCCCTTTCAGTTCTGTGGTCCCTACATTTCTGCAAAGAGCAAGGAACTCAGGGGCACCCTCAATCCATGGGAGGTGATGATCAACTTTGGTGCATGCCTCCCACCAAGGGGAGCACAGCTTCAAAAAGCCTTAATTCTCCTAATATCTCCTGGGTCATTACTGGCTCTACCTTTCATCAAATAGCTTAATTGCTCTCATCCAGAAAAGGTTGCCTTAGCCAAGCAGAAGGACCATACAGCAAGAAGGTTGATGAGAACTATCTGCCAACAGTGCATGTCATCAGACTGGCAGGAAGCTATTGAATAGTAGAGGAGAGAAAACTGATCCTTGAGGGACTTAATAAATGCAAGGTACAAGAGCAGAAGCCTGGTTTTCTATCTCTAGCAGTCACCGGCATCCCTGCAAGAGGGAACTGGCCATTTAGTACATTACCCTGGCCCCCTGTTAACACTCTCAAGAGAAATAGGAGTATCTTCAGGTCAAGAGTGTAAGATCTTGAGGAAAGATTCAGGAGGATGAAAGTGGATGGCTATTTTCCATCTATTGACAAGGAGAGCTCATCCATCAATGCCACTGAAGTGGCTTCAGTTGAGCATCCCGGCCTCAATCCAAACGCCTGCATCTCTCAGTCTAATTAATATCCCTGATACATAGAGATGTACAGGCTGCATTTCTTCTTCCCATCAGACACTGGCCTGAGCCAAAGGACATCTATTCTGATCTGCAGTATGCCTGCAGTCAGTATTTCTCTATCTTTCTTGGTCCTCATTGGATGGCTAGTTTTTTACAAAGCAGATGTGCTAACACAGCCTAATTCAGAAGCAACGTTTCTCACAGTTCTAGAATGAAATTAAAATATCCTGTTGGAAATACAGACAAATAAAATTATCCAATAAGTGAATGCCAAGGCTGAAATATTTGTAAGAACCCTTAGGTAATTCCTTAAAAAAAAGAGAGATCCATTATGCCCTAACCTGCACTTTGTCACCAATGTTGTTCCACTGTCAAGGTAAAGAACTGAGGAATGTCCGTAGAGTTGCTATGACATTAATCATATTAAACAAGGCATGTGAACAACAACCACGATTAAACCACAGCAATCAAAGACACAGGAAGCATTTACACTTGGAAGACCATAAAGTAGTATGTTTTACTCTAGAAATCACAGATAGTGTTAATCTCTAAGACAGGAACTATATACATATCCTTCCGAAAAACTAGCCGTATCTCGGGCAGAATTTGTCTGCATCTCAAATGATCTCAAATATCTGCATCTCAAAAGAGTCAGAGAGTTCACAAGGTACTAGAAACTTGACCCTGGTGCCCAGGGGTGTACTCTCTCCAGACCTCAATGAAGTATAGACAGTCCAAACAGATCTCCTAGCCTCCACTTCTCATAGGGCTACCAGAAAAATGACCACCAAATAACCAAACTACATAATTTTTTAGAGTCCCCATACAGAACTATAACGCCTCCCAAACCTATTCCACCCCTGGGAATACTGATGGGCTGACATGAATCACTGATTGTAAACACATCTGCTCTGAGGAAAGAGGCTTTTTTCCCCAGAAGGGTTTCGTGTTTCTGTGTAAGAAGTCTGAGTGGTGAAGTCAAGATTCCTGTCTTAATCTGGTTGCTTAGGAGCTCCTGAGAGCTCAGGTTTGTATGCAGGGCAAAACAGAGAATGATGCCATGCCACCCCACCTAGACCCCAATGACAACCAAATGCTCCCAGATTTCTAAAGTGTTCAGCCCTTGGCTCTAACATAGGAATATTTTGAATAAACCTTCAGTGACTATATACAGCAAAATCATGGAATCATAGAATCATTTGGGTTGGAAAAGACCTTTAAGATCATTGCAACCACTGCCCCCACTCTGCCAGGCCCACCACTCAGCCATATCCCCAAGCACCAGGTCTACACGGCTTCTAAACACCTCCAGGGACAGTGACTGAACCCCCACCCTGGGCAGCCTGTTCCAGTGCCTGACAACCCTTTCTGTGAGGTTTTTTCCCCCTAATGTCCAGTTTAAACCTCTCCTGGTACAGCTTGAGGCCATTCCCTCTTGTTCTATCATTAGTTATTTGTGAGACAAAAAATACAAGACCTCTAGCTTCCAGTCATGAAGGTGATCACCAAGTATGAGTGAACAGTGCTCTGCATATTCTGCTCTGCAACATTGTTTTCAGGGTTAACACTATGAGACCGTCTTGTTCATGTGCTGCCTTGGGCAACAGGAGTGATCCTTACAAACAGGGCATGGGGAATGCATCGTGCGTATGTCCATTGCGCCGGGATTTGGCAAATTCAGGAGCCAGGTGTCTTACAAGTTCATCTGCAGTGGCTTCCTGCCACCAAAGCTTTGTTCTTTTCTTTGCTATTCTAAATAATTTTGAATGCACAGAGCAGTTACTAGCAATGTTCCAAAGACTAGAAGATCTTCCTTGGCTTTCCAGTGCTTTAAGTGCTTTAAGGCATACAAAGGTGCAGAGAGGGATGTGGTGATCACAGCTGCCTTGGAGCCTCGGGTCAGACGAACCTGCTCAGCAGAGTCACTGCTCACTGGCTCCTCAGCTTCAAGGACACACTAACAATCTTTCTTCTCCGAGGTTAAGATGGCCTAATGCCACTGAAAACACTAAATCTTACTTAAGTGGTTGAAAGATTAAATATCTGATTAAAATTTCTGGCTGCTAATTTGTTGAACTTGGCCAAAGCGGGAAATCTGAACTACAAGATAGTCAGTTCTACGGGGTCAGGATTAAGAGGAGGAGAAGGGGGATGACATGTTTCACACAACAGCAAGGAAGTCACATTTCAGTGGAAAATCAAGATGAAGGGTATGACTCAGCCATGTCCAAAACCAGAGGTGAACTCAGTTTGGGCAGGTTGTCCTTCCCGGAGCAGCCTCTGCAGCAGCACGGCTCCATGCAAGGAACCAGGGTGTGCAGCCTCTGCAGCCACCCGAGACACCCTTGCCAGAGGCAGGCTTGAGGGACAGCCTGCAGCTGAGGCTGAATCCAGCAAGGGATGTCAGTGGGTTGGGTCAGGACCTTGCCAGTCTCCATGAACAACTCAAACTACCACCTGAGCCCTGGTTCATCACACTTAGGAAATCTCACCGGGGTTTCTGGGGGCAGGTATACCAGTCTCCTACCCCACTTCTCCTTGGTAAAGAGACCTGGGCAGCCCATTCCTTTGGGCAGGGTCCTTGAAGGATCTGGAGTGTGCTCAGCCAGCATCACATGCTCAGAGACTTCAGACAAGTTCTACAGGTTATAAGAAAATGCTAAGAATGAGTTTGGTTTTTCACATTACAGGGTCCAGGCAACCTGAAAATAAGTAATTGTTCAGAGGCAGCAAAGCAGCTCCTTCCGAAGTGCAAATTTGCCCCTTGCCACATTTCATAATTTGATTTCTGCAAACTATGTTAAAGCTCTGCAAAAGAGAAATATTCTTTTTTTTTTTTTTTTTTAATAAAGTGTCAACTTTAATATAGGAAATGTTGGAGCTCCTATGTTAGCTCTTTATTGTTGTGGCTTAATTTGACATGATGGTTTCAGCCTTGAGCATCATACTATTTCCTTAGAGCTGTTCTTACAGGACAGGACCCTCAAGGAAACATATTTCCCCACGGATGTTATAATTCACATAGTAAGATTTTGAAAAAAAATAAATAAATCACAATCTACTTCTAGCAAAGACTGCAAGGTGCCCATCGCTTCTGCAGCCACCATTCACCCAAGTGGATATGTTTTCTGAAATAAAGCTTTATAAGATTATTTTTATTTTTTTAAAATTATTTTATTATTATTTATTATATAAAATTTGATAAGAGTATCTAAAAGCCATGGTCTTGTCCCGATGGTCCTGGGCTGTTTTACCACCACACCTGTGAAGACCTAGTAGGAGATGTGACTCCCCAAGCATGACTTTTCAGCATTACTTTTAGGATATTTTCAACAGTCACATTCTTTCCAGACTCTCTTTTCACCGCAGCCTTGGTAGAGACTTGAATGCTGCAGCAATTACTGACACCAGCTACATTGCCTCTTTCTTTTTTCCTTGAGTGCAGCCGTGACAGAGCTGTGCTCTCCCCAAATGCCTGCAAATCTCCAGCGTGCGTTTTATCCCTTCAAATTCAGTACAGTGAGGATAGAACCTGAACAATCTTAACTCAGGCTGGGCAATCACCAATTTATCTTCATTGGTCAGTGAAAGCTCATGGCAGTTCCTTCTGTTCCCAGCATCAGGTTTCGTTCAACAAAGTCAGTGAGACACATCCATGTACTTAAAGTATTGAGTTTAATTGGGATCTGGTTGTTCTTCAGAGCAAATAGAGACACATCTCTCCAAACTGGCTTTCCATAGCACGTTTGTGCCAATAAATGTCACTGCTCAAACGGGAACCTAATAACGTAAAGGTGCAAATACAACTGATGCAAATGATTTCAGAGAGGTACCCCTGGGCAATGCTTTCCTTTGTCACCCAATGGCTGGAGACACCCTGCTGTGCAAGCTAAATGGCAAGAGCTGGGGAGTCCCGAGCCCTGGGGAGCCCTTCTCAGCCATTCCACCACTGGCAAGACATGGGACTTGTCCTCAGAGGGGTTCAGGCACCCAGGAAAACTCAGATAAAAGGGAGTCTGTGGAGAACATGCTCAGAGGCAACTAGCATGCCTGGACACTTACCACACATGGTTAGATCTCTCCTGCAAGTGGGAGGGTCTTGCTTATGGTTGCACAGTGGCTGGGTGGAGGCCACCTAGATGACCTCATTTATAGAATCATAAAACAGTTCTGTCTGGAAGAGATCTTCAAGATCATCAAGTTCAACCTTATTCCCAGCCCTATCAGAACCACTAAACCCTGTCCCTAAGCACAACATCTGCCCAGCTCTTAAACACCTCCCTGGATGCCACTCCACCAGCTCCCTGGGCAGCCCATTCCAGTGCCTGACAACCCTTTCTGGAAAGAAATGCTTCCTGATGTCCAGCCTGAACCTCCCCTGGGTCAGCTCCAGGCCATTGCCTCTTGTTCTGTCCCTTGTCCCCAGGGAGCACAGCCCAACTCCCCCCTCGCTACACCTTCCCTTCAGGGAGCTGTAGGGGGCAAGAAGGTCTCCCCTCAGCCTTCTTTTCTCAAGGCTGAACAGCCCAGATCCCTCAGCCTCTCCTCATCAGACACATGCTCCAAACCCTTTACCAGCTCTGTAGCCACCTCTGTACCCTCTGCAGCACCTCAACGTCCTTCTTGTAGAGAGGGACCCAAAACTGGACACAGTATTTGAGGTGCAGCCTCACCAAAGCTGAGTACAGAGCCTTGTGCAACTGAGCCAACAGAAAACAAGGACAAATCCCAACAGACAAGTAGGGGGGCTGAGCTTCTACTGCTGCTGCTGCTGCATAAAATTGATCAGCAAAGCACTGCCCATGAGCCCCTTGTAGCCTGTAAATGCTTTTGCAGTGGTAACGCAACAGGTAGTTTCCATTGTGGACATCCTACTGAACTAAAAGGCACGGGTTTGCAAAGGAGACCCCAGTCGAGCATCCTGCTGCTTAGGTGAATATTCATCAGCAAATCTTGAAGGCTGCCATTCAGAAAAGTCTTTGTTTTGTTTTTCCCTTGGCTCACATTCTTTCGTAACAGTGTCACGTCTGCAATATTTATCCCGGCAGTTGCCATACGCCAGCATGGCTGGACAAGCCTGGTCTTCCTTCTGTCTCGGAGATGAAAAAGATGTTGGACTTTGCTGCTTGGAGCTCTCTGCACCGGGAGGGGAAAACCTGCCGTGCAGAGAGAAAGCAGAGAAGCAGACTCAGCACCACACTTCTCAGCAAAATATGCAACTTGATAGCCTGAAAATGTCATTGGCTGGAAGGCAGCCATTTACCTTTAAGAGTATTTAAAGTATGTTAACTACAGACCAAAAGAATACATTGTAAACACAACATAATAACTCTCTAATAGAGGAGAGAGGTTCTTTATTTACCTACCAGAGACATTTGATTATCAAGCAAAATCGCCTTGTGAAAAGAAAAGCCCTTCATCACCTCGCAGCCTGGAGTGCCAGCATACCACGTAGGATTTCAGGCTGGTCCGTGTCCGCTTAGAGGTCACTTGAAAAGGAACTCTTTCCAAAAAATAGAATCCTATAGCATCAGTTTTAATGCCTCTCGTGTGAAATGCGAAAGTCAAGTCCTGAATGCCAGTGCCCATCAAAGACCATGTAGTATTTTTAGCAAGATTAAAGGGGTTAATCCTGGTCAAGTGCCACTCTGAACACTTACACCCTGCCTACTCTAATTCTCCTGCAGTTTCAGCCGTACATTGTGTTCTCCTTGGCTTTTGCCCTCGGCTATCTCGATGTGGCCGCGTTTCAGCGGCGTGCCCAGTCGCAGGGCTCTCCCCACAGCCCTCTCCGTGCCCCCTGCCCCTCTGCTGACACAATTTATGGGTCCCTGTGGGCCATTTCAGGGGGACCTGTGAAAAGTCCCTGAAAAAAAAGGGGCTTACCCAGGCCTGATGCACCCCAAGGGAGGGCACTTTGCTTTTATTCTGTTCGTCGTTAAGATACCCGGGAAAGAGACGTGCTACGTAAATAAGAAGGGCCATTGCTATTAGTATTAATAAATAAGAGCTATGTCTAATGCCTCCCTTTTCACTTCACATTTTTGTTGATAAAAGAAATCTAATTAAAAATATAAATAGGTCTTTCACTTTTTGTTTTATACTTATCATCCACATGTGCTTGTAATAATCTGCCTTCTTGCCAACACCATCTTGTAAATGAGATCCATATCTCAAGGGTTTATCCTGGTTAAATAAACTGAATTCAATAAAACCCATCTTCAGATATTCCACATATGAGAGTTATTACTACACTAACATGCTACTGTTTCTTCTGTTACCTAGTGTTACAGATACATTAACTTCTCCCCTTTGCTTGAGTTATGCTCCACTGTATATCTAAGATAAGAAAATGGAGTGCCTGGAGTCTGTTCAGTGTTATCATATAACAAACAGTGACTTTTTTATTGAAGGAGCTCCACGAGCGATGCACATTTTATTGAAACTAATTCCAAGGGAAAAAAAATAAATAAAAAATTAAAAGATAAACGTTGAACTAAACCCAAAGTAAGTCATGATGTTATTTGCCCCCTTTCTCTTCCCTTCCCTCCTCTGTGTCCCCAGCTGGTAAGCCTTGGGGTAGTGTCACACAGGGCCACAACGCTTCTTGGCAGTCAGAGCTCAAAGGTTGCAGTGGAGTCTTAGAGCTGCACCCAGTAAAGTTGGCAGCAGCGTTTCCTGAAATCAGCATTTCCCCTGAAATTCATTCATTTATCAGCGTGCTTGCTTCGAGCACCTCTGCAGTGCCTGCAAGGAGTGAGCTCAGCACAAACCTCAGAGCAAAACAGTTGTATTTGAGCTCTACAGGGTTTCTTTTTCTTTCTTTTCTTTTCTTTCTTTTCTTTTCTTTTCTTTTCTTTTCTTTTCTTTTCT